>CAUYRT010097450.1:0-118453 GCA_963574885.1 Lepilemur ruficaudatus
ACTTTGCATAGCTCCATGAGGCATCATTCACATAGAAATCTGTATGAACTATGCCTTCTAGAACTGTGGAGTGCACAGTGCTGCTCAGAGGGTGATTGTAATGGCTAAATGCTTAATACATGTAACTGTACAAACACTTAACCTGAGCACATACTAAGCACTGCATAAATGCTAGCAATCATTACATTGTGTTGTTATAGATGTATTTATGATCTTAGGTGTTTCCAAAAGCTCCCCAATTTGGCTCTCACTACCAGCTTCCTCACTCTCTTATCATAAGCAAATATTATTGGTCTTTTTTGTAGTTTGATTGCTGCAAAATATCTAATTATGGCATTCATTTTCTTTTCATTGATTATTAGTGAGGCCAGGCACCCTTTCATCTGCTTATTGGCCATTGGGTTTCTAGGAATTACCTGTTTACGCTCGTTGTCTGTTTATCTAGTAGCATCCTCTTCTTTTTTGTCTTTTCTTCCTCTCCTTCCTCTTTACATCAGTCTGTAAGAGTTCTTTTTATATTTTTTCAATATATGTGTTGCAAGCATTTTCCTCAGTTTGTCTTTTGACTTTATCTTGTTTTGTTTCTGTGTTTGCTTTCCATACCAAAGGTATTTTCAACATACATGTGCTAAAAATCATTAATGTTTTCTGTGTTTGATATCACGGTTAGAAAACTACTTTACAATTATAAACATAATGTCAAAAACCTTCAATAATTGGGGCAGAGTATTGCATGTTTGGACAGATATCTGGGTTATTTTCATGTCTATCTATTTATCTATCCATCTGTCCATCTTTTATCCATTTATTTATTTTGCTATTATAATTATAAATATATATAAGTACATGGAACAATTATAAATATACATAATTATAAGTAGCTATTTTGCTATATTATAAATATCTCTGCTTCAACATCCTTGTAGGTACATTTTTTGCACATAGCTCAAATTATTCATGTAGAATAGTGTCAAATTTTCCTCCAGAAAGGTAATACTGTTTTTCACCCTCACTATCAGCTTATGAAAATGTTATTATGTATTGTGAAAATAAGAAATCTGTGAAGCAAAATGTTGTTTACATTGAGAGTTTGGGATGCAGTTTGTAGTATTTTTCCTTTCAGGTAAGAAGATGTCTGTGTCTTTCCAATTCTGATGTTGTTGCATCTTCACCACATAAATTATCCAAACACAAAGACTGAAGTGCGTTGCTAAGCTCTTTATCAGATTTGGGAAAATAGAAACGACTGGAAAGGCAGTTGGAGCCGCTGCATAATGCTCATCATGAAGTCTCGAAAAGAGACATTGCACAAATGCAAAGGGAGGCGAAGCAAATAAAGATTCAGGGGATGTGCCTGCGAGGAAACCAAGCCCACAAAACCCGATACGTGAACTAGAGACAATGAGAATGTGAGTCCTGGGGTGGTCAGGAGCCTCAGCTTCCCGGATGGATTGTGGGAAGGGCAAATGTGGTCTGACGGCGTCCACTGTATTTCTGGTGTGAGCTGTCACACTGCAAATTCACCAAAGAACATAGGAACGATTTCACACAACAGTTCACCCGGTGATTTACGTGGGTGCAGGCAGTGGGGTCATATGACACTGGCGAGCCAATAGACAACAGACCTGCTTTGCCACTGACAATCAACTGCCCCAGATGTCAGCAGCCAATATGACTGAGAGAACTGGGAAGGCATAATAACATTTACATTGATGTTCTCAGCTGCAATTGCTACATGCTTTTTCTCTGCTATTGCAAAGATGCAATATGTTGATTATACAATAAATTCCCCAGCCTTCATTCTTTAAAGCTTTCTAACCCAAATTTGATAATTTCACAGCAATGCTGTGGTTTGCTGTTACCCTAAAATGGAATCAATATCTATCTCATATATGTGGCTTTTCAGGGATCATTGTTTCTATTTCTTGAATACCACTGCCATTTAATCAAAAGGCAAAATTCAGGAAAAGGCAATATTGTCCTGAATGTTAAGCAATATTCTGCATGCATTAGACATTGATGAATATTTCAAGGAGCATCTCATGACTAATCTTTGTCACTTTAAGATAAAAGATTCAGCTCTTACACACCCAAACTCTTATACTCAGATCTGGAAAAGATGATCATTTGGTAAGATTGAGTTCTGCTGTGTAGATGCATGCTACCACGTTCTTTGGAGAGAAAGAGAAAATAGACGTTAAAGTAAGAAGAATGCAGGAGTTATATTCTAATTTTTATTTATTCTTAATACTTACAAAGATGCAACCTTTTCCTAGACCTCAGTGTAATTTTTAAACACAGATAAAGCTGACAAAAACAACCATTACAACCAAAAAATGGCAACTGTGGAATTTTAAAGGCTGATTGGTTATAGTGGCAGGAAGGTAATAAAAACAACTAGCTATTCATGATGCCCATTGAAGACTGGCTTGCTAAAATTTCCCTCCAGGGAGGGATAAAGTTTATTTGCCTTTTCTTATTCCCCATATGGACAGCAAGTCTTGGGGAAACAACATGGTATTAACAGAAACGCCATTCAAGTCCCAAGCAGGACACTGGCTTTTAATCTTGGCTGGGGAGCTTAACTCTCTTTCTACCTTGAGAACATTGCACCAGTTTTTGGACCCCGTGTCTTCATCTATAAATGAGGTTTTCAAATTCTAAGCAGAGAATTCCGTAAATATCTCCACTGATACCCACAGGGTAGGTGGTTTTCTCTTTCATGCTGGAGGAAATTTGAGAGAGCAGATTGCAACTGGGTGTAGAAGGGTCCGGGTTCTTTCTATCCTAGAGTAGGGAAAATGAGCTGGTTGTTGTTCAAGGAACTTCAGCCACAAGAAGGGCCACGTACTGTGGAGCCCTCCGAGGAGGCAAGAGCAGATCACCACCATCTGAAAATGACTAGTCTGCAGGATCTTCATGAGTGGGGCCCTACTGTACTCATCACCTCATCCCCGGAGCTTCACATGGGGCCTGAGAAGCAGTAGACACCAGACACAGTGGTCCCCAACATTTTGGCACCAGGGACTGGTTTCATAGAAGACAATTTGTCCACGTGAAGGGGAAGGGCGGAGCTCAGGCAGCAATGCAGTCCATGGGAGTGGCTGTAAGAGTGAGCTGCTGTGCTGCACCCCTAAGTGTTTCCTAAGTTTCTAAGTTCGTAAGTTTCATGGAAGACAATTAATTTTTCCGCAGATGGGGCGCTGAAGGTGGGGTGGGTGGAGAGGTGTTGGCAGAGCTCTGAGGCCCAGTTGCTAATAGGCCGAGGACTGGTGCCCATGTCCATGGACTGGGGGTTGGGGACCACAGTCACAAAGCGAATAATCCTTAAGCTTTAGGCTCCTTTCTATTTGCATTCTAAGAAATACTTACCTTTATACCTGACTTTGTATTTGCAGTTTTATATTCATGTTTATAAGACGGTTTCCCAAATAGTATAAACTTCAAGCCCCACAAAACCTGTATCAGCCTCTAGTAGGCATGCAATAAATATTTGTTGACTTAATAAGTAACAAAAAAGAAAGAAAAAGAGAAGAAAAAAATCCCAAATCCAAAAGACCAGTGGTAAGTGGGAGGATCAAATCCAACCTTGATCAGTTTAGGCCACATTTCCAAATTATTACGAAGCAGCAACAGACAATGATTTCCCTCAATTAATTCAGCCAGTTAGAACCTTAGTTCTTACTTGCCAACCAAAGGCTTGAAGGCAAATGTGTTGAAGCTTCTCTTGTTAAGGTGTTCTGAGCAATTGCAACAAGGACTGTAAGCATCTCTGGGAGGAGAAGTAAGCATATAAGGAGCTTTGTGCTTGGCACTGTGCTGGGTACTTTCACATACGTTATTTCAATGTATTTTCCCATTTTGTAGATGAGGAAACTGAAGCTCAGAGAGGTGAAATAATTTTCCTTGAAGTCATGCAACTATTAAGTGGTGAAGTTGAGATTTGAACCTTGATCTGTTGAGTCCAAAAATCCTATATGTGTTCCCCACTATTCCATGCTATTCCACAGTGAGAAAATAGAGGGCCCTTTTTGTGGATTGTGAAAATCTAAATAAAAAATAAGAGAAGCACAAGGGAGAACAGGAGGAAACTAAAGTGAATAGGAATTAGTGAGTGTTGACATCAATATGATACCTGATTACTTTATGGTCAGTGGTATCTTTTATTCTGCTGCTTATTAGAATAAGAACCATGTAATTCAGTGTAGATTGGGAAAAGCCTGTGTATTTGGGCCATAGGAACTTTAAGAAACAGTGAACTTAGAGGACTGACTCCAAGCAGAGGCTTCAAAGATCAAATCAGAGGAAAGCTGCAATCAGAGGGATTAAGAAAAGATGCTTAAACTGAAATGATAAACTATAGCTCCTCTGTAGAATTTTAATTTCTTTGTAGTTCTGCAGAGGTCTTGGGGTTATACATTCCTTGTAGCAGGAAGCTCTTGAGGTCAGTTTTGCGGGCACTGCGATGTGTGCAATGCTCTGCTAGGTACTGTGGTACATTCAACATAAACACGTGATGTAATCCCTGCCCAGAAGAGCTAAGAGGACAGTTAGGGAGTCAAGATCCACGCCTAGGAAAGAGTCATCCGTGATGACAGAAGGTAAACTATGAGAAAGGAATCAGACATAAGAAAATAAGGCAAAATACAATACACTGCTGATTTTGTGAATATCTGGACCATTTTTCGTTGCCTCACAGTTTAGAATATGAATTGATGTGTATCTCACAGCAATTTTGTGGAGCAGGTAGGGAAAGTATTGTTAGGGGGCTCAGGAGGGCAAAGTGCTTTGCCCAAGGCCGCCCACCTGGTGAGCGGTTGTGCTGGGAGTTGAGCTAACACCCTCCGATGCCCAGGCCAGCGTTCTTACCAGACAATAATTCTTTACAGAGTCACATTTTATTGGGCAGCACCCACATGACCCGGTGCATTTTAACAAAGTGGCAATTTTCCTACTCACCAAATTGACGACAAATGCACACATTTGGCTCAGTATTAAAAGTGTGAAAGTGGAAGTCTATGACTTTGGATTCAGGCTAAGGATACATTTGGACACATCCTAGCACTTGACTAGTATGTGGTGGTAAAATGGCTGTGGAGGTGGGCAGTGGGAGGGGGACCTGTTTTGTAGCTTTTGCGGATTTCCACAGTGTAAATTCTCCCACCACAGCAATTCTAAGCTACCAATAGTTTAAGGTCTAGTTCAGGAAGTTCCTGGATGTCATTGCTGGCAGTAGATTCTTCACTCTTTTCCACTCTTATTTTTGATGCTAAGAAGGATCTTGAGAGAAAATTTTAGACTCAACTTGAAAATCTTGAGTCTGATTCTGTGGTTACACCTCCCTCTCTTCTTTATTTGTGCCTGCCCATTAGAATACACATTCATATTCTGTATCTCATTGATTTTTTAAAAGTGGCTTGACTTTATCTGTCTGACATACGCAAGCTAACTACATTATTGATAATTACTTCTCCTTTTTAATTCTTAAAGAACAATGCACTGCTGGTGGATCTGAAAATCAGATTTCTAGGGCTGATAAGGAAGATGTGCTTTCATTTAAATGTGCTCCCTTTCTTTATATGTGCAAACAGTTCTGTAGAGAACTAATCCGTTTAAGAGCTCTGCCTTTGCTGAATTTAATGTATCTTGATGTTAATGAACATCTGATTCTAGGTTTCTGATGTTTTGATATGCCCTGCCTTAGTGGCATTACTTCTCTGTGATTAAGCCAAAAGACCTTTTATTCACATTGCTCTGAAAACCTGAAGTGCCAGGTAACCATTCAGTTTTATTCTTCCCTGGTGGGTACAACTCTCATTGGATACTAATGAGAATTACAAATGTAAGTAAAGGAGAAACTATTGCCTTTGGAGTTGAGGGGCTGATTATTTAGAGATGTATTGCCGTGGCACTTAAGGAAAATGATTTATCTGTTTTGTTTTGTCCTTCTATAAATCAAGAATACAGCACAGTGTTAAACATTCCTCAATATTTATGCTAATATAAATTTGGGTTTACATACTTGACACTAATTCAGGAGGAGCAGTGGTATTAGAATAATGTCTACCTGCACCAGCCACAGCACTACCCAACAGCCACTTTAACTCTTTATTAGGCTGTGGATGTTCCTGCAGAAAACAGACGCGGTAAATTTTGCTGGCAGAGCAGTTTCTCTGGTAGGTGCATTTGGACTGCATTCTTTCTCTTTTGCTTGGTTTTGTTTTTGACATTAGGTTAGCAATTGTATTTATACATTTCTTACTAAGGAGTCACTGCAACAGAGAGAGGAGACAGGATGTGCCCCATGGGAAATGAGATCCTAGAAAGTTGGCCTCTGGATCTGTAAGTCTTGGACAGTCCATGAATCCAGTGTGCAAACAAATACAAACATTTGCTTAAGGACAGATTTTTGTCTGCTTAACTAAGTTACTTCCTTTTCTGCCATTGTGCAGGCATCACCTAGATGTGACTGTCTCAACCTCTTCGTGCTTCAGTTTCCTCCTAAGGAAAATGGGGATAATATTAGGACTCGTCTCATAAGGGTGCTCCATGAGAGTGAGCGTGGGACAAGTGCGTATGTGGAGAGCCTGTAGATGCACAGGGCAGGTGAGCTGAGCACAGGTTACAGGGTGTGGCATTTGCCGTGTGCAATTGGAATCCTGATCTCTGCTCTCTTGATCCTATTGAAGCATTTGTGAAAGTCCACTGGATCCCCCCAATCACAGGCAATTTTCTAAGATGTTTTATTAGGGCTTCCCCAAACTAATCCAGAGGAGAAGCTCAGAGACTTGCTGGGATCCACTGCATTGGGAGTGTCTTCAGTGCCTCCAAAGACTGTGAATTCGGCCAATCTCTGATGAGCTGCCTGACTGAACTTGGGGAGGGAGGGGTGCACTGGAACTTTTCTTTCCAAATTTCTCAGTGTCTGAGTGCATTTTTGACATTCCCTATCTGCATCTACCTCCAACATGCCCACACTTAATTTAGTAATTGGTTTCCTCTGGAAGATATAACTAATGTAGACTGACCACTGTATCTGCCGTGAAAATGTGGGAGTCCTTTGATTACTTTCAATGCAAAGTACAATGAGAATTCAAGGCCTTATTATTATTCTTACTAACCAGGAGACACACCAGGTTTAAAGTCAGATTTGTTTCTGTGTTAATAATACATTTGTATTACCCTTCCTTGCAGTCCCCGTCTCTACTCCTGCTATCTTCAATGTGAGTTTGCACTTGTCAAAATGAATAATATGCAGCATCAATTCAAACTCCACTTTCCCGGTGTGTTCAGCCGTAATAGTTTCACTTTGCCTTGATTCTGTTGATTGCTATTAAATCCTGGATTGCTTTAAATTCTGTGAGATAGTCCTCAAAGTATCACTTATAAATTGTGTGCATTTATTAGAATCTTGCTTAGAACAAAGAGTCTTCAAGCCCCTGGAAAAGATTGCCTTCTACTTCTGCACTCTAGGTACAAGAGGTTATGGAAACATGTTTTATCTTTTGGGAAGAAATTAATTGTTTAAAATGTAATATAATAAATGATTGTGGGAAGGCTTTTTGCTTTTTTTTCCTTTTTCTCTCCTTCCTTTTCCTTCTTTCCTTTCATTTTTTATTTGGTGGGGAAAAATCATAATACAAACCTAACATACTATAGTAAAGAGAGTGGATTATGGCCAAGATTCATAACAAATTTCTCTGTGCCTGTACAATATTGATGTAAATGAAGTGTCAGTTGAATGTCTTATGAGAGTATTGTTCTGATGGGATGTGTCTGGGTTTCAAAAGCCAGTCCCGGGCTCTTTTATTCTTAGAAGTATGGTTATTATAAACTACATTTTGAGTAATCCTGCCAGATAGAGTATTGCAAATATCAAGTCTATTTCTCTGTTTTAAAAAATTGAACTGCTTCAAATAAAAATTCTTCCACAGTGTAGTTAAGTCAGTTGAGCATGGTAAATGGAACGCAGTGGTTGTCAAGCCCTGGTTGAGCACACCCTGCAAGTACAGCTGTGTGCCGGGTGCCGGGCGGAGAAGTCCTGGGAGGCACCGTCCCAGAACAGGCTATGGAAGAGGACAAGAAGGACAATGATTTGTTGAGTGCCTCTTATGGTCCCAACTGGATGCAAGTTTACTGTGATGCTAATGAACTTTAAGCTTTAGGGTCTCTCATTTGCATGGGTACCTTCCACGACTGGGAGCAGGATAGAAGTAATATATTCTTGTTAGTAATATTCCTGTTAAGAATATACCCAGTAATGAAACGTTTATCACCATACATAAACCTACCATACATTTTTCTTTTTTTTTTTTGTTTTTTTGATAGGTATCTGAGAAATAGAATAGGTCACAGTTCTTATATTTTTAGGGTACAAACCTGTAGCCATATTATAAACAAAGATATGTCTGTGTTTAATGCCTAATGTATCTCAGCTATCAATAATAAAAAAACAAATTTTGTTCAACCAAGCTAGGGCAAAGACTAAATTATCTTTTTATTCTCTCTATAAAAATCATGTTGTAAAATCATTGTCATATGAAGAAGTGATCAAGACTGTGCAGCCAAATATTATAGGAAAAAATATTACGGAGGTACGCCAGGCATTTAATTAAAATAATGGGTTATTTTTCTGTATTTTGCGATGTGTGTGGCATTTGGCAGCTTAAAAATATGTAATTTGTGGCAATTTCTTTTCTCCTTCTAAGTACACATTCGCTTTCATTTTGTATTCTGGTCTTTAAAGAGTGTTCTCCAAATTGTAAGAACTCCCAGCCCCCGCAGTCTGGATCCACCAGGCCCTGGCTCTGCGCCGCTTGCAGACACGTTAATCTTGTTTAAGCTGCATCACAGCCTAGCGAGATGGAACCTGCTCATCCCTTTTCCTAATGAGCAAAGAGAGTCTCAAAGAGGTTAAGTCACTTTCCCGAGGTGAGTGGTAAGTGCGGGTCTGGACTGTCCCCCAGGCCAGCGCGGGTCCCCCACAGACTGTGCACTCGGTACAGCTGTGCCTCCCCGGCCTCCCTCCCCTGCGGGCTTGCTCTTCCTACTCCAGGCTGCCTTCCATGTCTGTGTAGCCCTCGCAGTAGTTTTCCCTTGTTTCATCACATCTCCCCTCATTTTCAGCAAACTTTTAAAAAATTTTCTATTTCACAGGGCAAGTAGAGGTCATCAGGTGGAAATTTCCTCAACACTTCCCCATCCTCTGTCCTCCTCCTCACCTGTCCTCCTGGGTCTCAGTGGAGGAAGCGCCCTCTGCTTTCCTCCCTCCAGTGAGGGGTCCTCCTGACTACCCAGGACCTCTCCCCTGTCCCACCTTCCCTATCCTCGCCCCTGCCACCAGCTCGGCCTTCACCCCTTCTCACTGGATCAACTCAGTGGCCTCCTGGTTGGGCTCACTGGTTTTGCTCTTCTTAAATCTGTTCCCAACGACGCTGCCATCTAAACATGACTCTCACCCTAATTACCCTTCTGTTCAGAATTCATCACATCACTTATTCCTCATCTAACAAGCCCTTATGGAGATGCTGCTTTGGCCGGTGCGATGGGGATGTAGCAGGGAACAAGACAAAGCTCCTGTCCTCAGGGTTGGGGGGGGTGCTCACTTTCTAGCCTGATTGTTAGGGATACGGCATGTAGAGAGGAAAGGACAAGATTCGAAGTCTGGTGACTCTCAATACTGTTATCCTGACACTAAGATTATGTAATTTTGCCCAAATCACCAAAATCCTCTGTATCTGAGAACTCAAAAATTGTACTTGACACCAGGTCCTATCTATGAAGTTTTTGCAGATCATTGAGAAAAGTTGCCATTAACAATTAAAATATAATTAGTTATCTCTTATTTGGGTGTCTAGATTAGAATGAATATACAGACAATTGAAAAAAAAACTTTGAATGCTTAGAAATGTTTTAACTCTGTTCTGTTTTATAATGTATAACATATTCTCAAAACTACATTATATTTTATTTTTACTCTGAAGGTTTTAAAATGGTTTTTGGCCAAAAGCATTAAAATTCAGACCTAATAATCTAAAACAGCAGATAATTCAGAAAGCATTTATATTAAGCTTTATAGAATATTCTGGCAGTGAATTTATCTTTACTAAATATATCTTGTTTAGAAAAATGTTTAAAATCAGTTTGTCTTTCCTGAGCACAAATTGCTAATAGTGGGTGGTAGAAGGAGTCAGTTTTGAATTAAAAATTTGTCTTAGATAACCCATCGAGCCAAGAATTTGCATATGGATGCTATAGAGTTGCTTGTATTTCAATTTTTAAGGCATTAAGAAAATACTCAAAATTTAGAGAGATGTTTTTGGGCCATTAAAAATACTTAGTATCAGTAAGAAATACCAGTATAAAAGAACTCATCTTGTTATTCATTGTATTGCATTTGATCCCCTCCCCTTTACTCTTCTTGAAATTACAGCTGGTTAACAGATGGCAGACACAAAGATCGCACAAACAAGCAGTCACACGCGCACACACACACACACACAGACACTGTTAGTAGGGGCCCCTGTTCATCAGGGTGTCCCGTGAGGACTACTGCTTGAGGAGGACCCAATTGTCAGTCCTCTGTCAGAGCAATTGTGGAGAGGGAAAAGTGTGGGGATATGTTACCTCTGTATGTGTGTCCCACAGAAAAAGACCAATGGATAAGTCACATATCCTAAGTCTCAACATAGCAGAGCCTTCTTTGAATACCTCTGATCCTGAATATTTCTTCAAGCCCCTGGGAGGCTTGAAGAAGACGTCGTGAGGCGTGCTGAGCAGGGGAGTGACATCAGCAAGTTTAAAAGACTGTTCTGGCTGCAGTGAGGAGAACGGACTTTTCGCTGATTGGGTGGAGGTGTGGATGAGGTTGTAGGGGTGCATGGGTACTGAGGCAAGAGAGGAAGCAATGGTTCAGGTGAGGAATGATAGAGCCTGGGCTAGTGAAGGGCCCAGATTCCAGAAAAGGTGGAGTTGCATCAACAGGACATGGTGATTAATTGGCAGTATGCATGGGGGGGAGAAAAGTCTCAAGGAAAACTTCCAGGTTTCTGGCTTAAACATATGGTTGGAGTCATTCACAGAAATGGGGAAAATTGGAATAGGTGAAAATTGGTAGGAGAAGATCAAGGGGTCTATTTTGGACACGCTAAGTGTGAGATACCAGTAAAATATTCAAGAGGAAATGTCAAATAGATCACCCAGAGCAAAGATGAAAGGTGTAGCAGGAAGGCTAGAGACTAATATTTTAGGACATTTTATGTCTTTCAAAGTACTTACATGAATTTATCTCATTTAATCACATTACGATCCCTTTACGAAGTCAGTATAGCAGATATTGTTGTTCTATATTTTATAGATGAAAATTGAAACAAAAAAGATGTCCAGAGACTTAGCCAAGATCATGTCTCCAAATCCAAGGGCATTCTATAGGGCATGGTCATGTGGTCCTATTCTTCTGTCTTATTGATTGTTTTAATCTGATTTGAGACTTGTTTTCTAGTTTCTACAGGTGGATCAAGAAGCCGGGATTTTTTTCCTCTAACACTAGTCCCATACTCCACAGTATTGATGGGCCACAAGTCAAGTTTACTGCTGTCTCTTGCCTCTTGAGGTCCAATGAAGAAAGAAAGGGGGTTATTTCTAGCTCAAAAGGGAGTTCAAGGCCGCCCATGATTCCCATCCAACTAGACAGAGAAGGGACAACACAAAAGGTGGTAGAGGTACAGCCTATGTGTTCCTGCTGTGTCTGGTCAGTGGAGGGACAGTCCTGCCATGCCTCGGGTCTCAGCAGGGACTACAGAAGACCTATAGACTAAGAGTCTGCCCTGTTGCTTTAGGCAGATGATCTTCAGGCGCTCACTCTTACAGGGCAACTGGGTGTGTTCCTGACTTACCAAGAGTGTCTGGGCATCCAGGACTTCAACTACTCGGGTGTAAAAACCCATCAGTTCTTTTAAAACATCCAGCTAAAAGTCAGCCACACTTCAAACCTCTCTTTGATGCCTATAAGAACTTTCTATTATAAACAAGTTGCAACAGGCTTAAATTTTTGAGGGAAAGTCTGATGACCAGAGAAAAAGCCTTATAAAAAGTGGTGTTTGCCACGGGAACTCTACGCCCCAGGGAAGTGCATGTTTCAGGAACCAGTGCCAAGACCTCAGGTCCCTTTGCCCCTTTGCTCTAGCCAAGGTCCCTCTAGCATTTAATTTTTTTTTCTCTGTGTATGTTCAAACACTCTCTCCTCCTTTCAGCTCCAACATGCCTTTATCTCCTTTCATTAACTTGACATCAGACATGTCTTCCTCAGCTGTTCCACACACTCTATTTTCAGTAGGAGAAGGTGAATGTGGCTGCACTTTGGGTTCCACTAACATCTTGAACTATTTTTCAGATGTTGTGGATAAACCTAAACCCTAAATAGCTTTAGCTGAATACTTTTGCCTTAATTTCTAGCCTCGTATGTATTTAAAGTGAAATATATCCCACATGTTTCTGATTTTATTTATCCCTAATTCCTCAAGAGGTTATTTTCTGAGATGTAGTGGATGTCCCAGAAGCCTCATGAACCTTTTTTCCTCCCTTGGCCAAACTCATCTTTCTCAGGCTGAGAAGGCCACTGATCCTTGAATTAGTAATATCATCATTGAAGTTTTCTTCCGAACTCTGCATACTGCAGGAATTATGATTCAGAAAGTATCTCCACAGATCTCTTCCAATCCGCAACTTTCTAAATCTTCTTTGGTCTATGTATTTGGAGCATTAAAAAAATACACACACATGCAGATTTTCTTTTGACTTAATATTTCTGGTTTCAAACAACCCACAAAGATTTACTTAGCATCTCCTGTAGTCCACCCAGGGCTGAGCAATGGGTCCTTGCGGGGAGGGGCAGACCATAAAATTAATTTCCAACAAGATGCCATTTCACAAGCTTTGGCCAGTGGAGTGAGAGTGTCTGTGGCCTATTAGGGCCAGTGACAAGGTGGGAGGACGAGGGGCTGATTTAGAAGTCCTGAGACCAAATGTGCTCCCAGAGGGAGCAGAATGGAGGGAGGAAGAGAAGGTTAAAGGAGAAGTCCTGGGGGCACCAAGAGGTAGGAAGGAACAGTCGGAGATGAAATTTAGGAGAGCACCCACTGTAGGACGAAGAGGAGTCTTTGTCCCCCGAATCCACACATCTGCCTTTCAGGATTACCGATTATTGTTGCAACAGGAAGGGGTCCCTGGTGGAAATCATTTTTCACATACCAGTTTATTTTCATACCAAAGGAAAAAGCGGGTAGAGAAATTTTCTCAGAACTCGTATCCTCACGAGTCACTTGGGACTTGGGACATGCAGTGTGCAAAAGTTACAGGAACCAGTTTTTCTTTTAAAAAGATATTCCTCAAAGAATTAACAAACTCAAGCAAAAGCACTAGATCCACTAATGAGCTGGACACCAACTATTTAAAATGCACAAACACTTGAGCCTGGGCAGGGGGTGGGGAACAGAGGAAATTCCAGGGAACAGCTGAAAGAAAAGGAGAAGCACTTGAACTAGGCGGGTCACTTCCTCAGCACACACAATTTTCTCCAGCCCTCGCCTCCAGGCTTAGTGTTTCTGGTATTAATAATTCACAGGAAAAGGTAATGAAGTAACCCTAGCCCGGTCTGGAATGGAAGTGATTTAGAGCCATAATGAAGGACGTACCTGACCGGGGAGTCTCCACGGCCGTGCTATGCATCCCCTAACACACTCTCCTGGGTTGTTCCAACTGACTCAAGTGTGGTTTCATTGATGATATAGAATAGATTAATGTTTGGAGAAAGAATTACCACCTCAAGCTTGGGACAGCTGAGTATAGATCAATTCTGCTTCTGCAGCCAATTTCTGTAGAGCATGATTATCTGAAGGCAGCTCTTGGCTCACGTGTACGATTAGCAGGGTTAAATGAAGATTTAATGACCCAGGATTCAGCTGTTTAGTTTGCAGTATACCTACAATTTCCAACTAATCATTCTGATGCACCTCACCTTGAAGGGAGCGGTGTGTCTGAGACCCATTTTTGCAAACACAGTTCAGGGCCTCCAGAGCCAAAGATGGTGTCATTCTACAGGAAGTGGCTTGGGAGCTGATGCAAGTGAACGCTGTGGCAGGGTTATTGTTACCTGTCCCCAGAACAGCGAGTGTGGACTTCGCACCACATGAAAGGCCCATGTTTCTCAGCCCTCATCCTGGTCCCTTATGGTAGAGAGAAGGGAACCAAGACCATCCCACCTGTCCAAACCAAGAGTGAGGTCACACCAGGAAGAGATGAAGTCTTTCAGTTATTGTGTCCAGCTTGCTGGTTATTTCGTGGCCCTAGTCTCTGCTTTCGGTTCCTGATATTTGTGGAGAAAACCCTCCTCTGCAGGTAACTTTGTAGGGAGTCACTGCTTTCTCCCATATGCCCGCAACAGTGACAGCATCCCTGTGAAAGCAGTGATGCCCCCTCCTCCTCCCCCTCCAGAGGGTACAGTTGTGCGGCGGCTGTGGCTGACTCCACGGGAGCCTCTGGGCCTCTGTATAATGTTACTTGACTTATACATATTTTATTATGTTTGGCTGTTGGTGATATTTACATGAACATTATTTCCAGATTATAATAAGGACTGTGTTCTATTAAAGGAGCGCAGTTAGATCACTGACCGCATTAAAATCCTCAGAACTGGGGACTATCTATCAAAGCACCTAGGAAGCAGGCGTTTCGAGGGTTGGGCTGAGAGCAACCAGGGCAATGCAGCAATCCACATGTAGCATCCTTGGCTTAAAGGAACTGCTGAACCTTGAAAAAGATTTATTCCACATTTATTATGATGCGGCAACATCACCAAGGATATAAACCAGTCACTGGCACTCTCTCAAAGAACACATCATTGTAACTTGTTATAACAATGCTGCTGTGATGTGTGCTCGTAATATTTATAAAGGCTAAGCTATGAAAACAGTACATGCCAACTGTCAGCAGTGATGTATCATTTAAAAACGGAGAGAATGTATACGACATAATAGTTTAAATGAACTCTGTGAAAATATGCTGCTTTGCTGAAGCCGTTTGGTCGTCTGGACCTCCGGTGTCACGTGCTGCTTTCCAGGATTTGCTGGGGCTTGGCCTCGGGGAGCTCTTTCCCCTTCTTGTAGGTCTGTTTGCTATTTTCAGAAATTCTGCAGTGTTCCTGGCAACGTGGCTTGATCCTGTGTCTGGTTACTTAGTGCCTAGCAGAGTGCTTTGTTAAGAATGCTTGCGATCGATAGATGGGGGCCGATTTGATTTTTATACCAGTGTGGGGGATGCTTGATGGCCTGGCAGAGGGTGGGGCAAATGGTTCTGCTTCCTTGTGGAAAGAAAAGTGATGAGACCATCTTCATGGGGCAGTCAGGTAGCCCGGCTGATGATCTGGTTCCTGACCTTGGGTCTGCTCTGTGAAGATGCTCACGGAGCCTTTCAGCATGATGTGATAAACCAACAATACCCCAGTGAGACAGCTTCTGGGCAGCTGAAACCACAGCAGCAGCCACGGGAGCAAGGAGGAGACGGAACATTTAATAGTCAACCCAGGAAATAACCGTAGGGGTTGACTTCTGAGGGGTGGGCAAGATGTTGATCCCATAAATTATTCTATCTAGTAAAAAAAAGCCAAGATAATAGGCCAAATCAGTCCCATCACAGCAGGAGGGAGGGAAAAGGAGAGGGAGGGCGAAAGGGAGAGGAAAGGAATTCTCTTGCGGAGACTGCTCCTTAAACATGAGCTCTGAGCATGCGGCCACAGACAGAACGTTTTGTAATTAGTGGATCAGCAAAGAAATACGGAAGGCAATGGTCCCCTAACAATGCAAGAAGGTGAATAAGACGCATTTTCTTTGACATATCTTTGCTAATAGTTCCAAACAGATTTGGAGGTAGTTAATAGCCAAACCACTGGAAAAATCTAGCTGTCTCTGTTTGGAGCTTTATGTGAATTTATAAACACATGTATGTAAGTGTAAATTATCTACTTCGCAAGACATGTGTTGTTTATTGCATAGTGTAAGTTTATTTGTCTGAACTAATCCTTTATTCTTTTTGTTGTCCTTCAAAGTCTTGAGTCAAAACAACTTCTGGTATTTGAAAGAAGTGATACCTAAATGATGTAGCGTCAACCAACATTCGTGGTCAAGATGCTTTCCCCATATTTACCACTCTTACAGAGTGAGGACCTACATGTCATTTCTGCTTTGCAGCGTCAGTCACACAGATGAGATGCAGATGAACCTAGAAGGGCAGTGAGGAGAAGGGATGGAGGAGGGAAAGGAGCCAAAGAGTGTGGCCAAAAGGCCCAGGCCAGCAAGGTGGGACTGCAGTCAGTATGAGAAGATGGGGCAAGAGAAAGGTGACCGCAGCAGGAGGTGGTAGACCTAGAGGCTCAGAGGGCTCAGAGAGCACATTGCGGTCTTGTTCTGGGAGGTTTAACTATGGTGATAGCACTGCTGCCTTCTGGCTGATCAGTTTCAGGAAGGTATCATTCCGCTACAGAATTCCTACAGAAATTCTCACCCTTGCCAGAGGCCTCAGCAGGGAAGGAAGCTGGGCTCCATGCTTTGAATATTCTGCAAGTTAAGACGTTGTCTGGGAATGTCCATGTCCCTCTGGAGGAAGGAGGGCCTGTTTCTCACGAAGGAACCATTCCTGGAAGCTGACTTGCTTTATCCATGCTCCATCAATCTGCCACCTTTTAGGAGAACTAAATCTAGCCCAAACATTTTTATAATGCTATTTGATAGTTTGGAATCGAGTCATATTTTATCAGACCTACATTGTCATAGTTCCAACAGAGAGGCTAAAGAGCTGCTCTGTAAACATGCAGTTTTAAAAAAAAATCTGTGTTCCTCATTAGCCACAGACTTTAAATTTCACTGTTGGAAACTTCTCAATGGAAAGAAAAATGTTAGGTGAAACAGCCTTAAACATGGACTTTCTCACAACAATTTGATGTGCATACTGAGAACTATTCCTGCTGCAGAACTGGATTTGGGTCTCTCTGTTGTCCTCAAGTCCAAAAACTTGAATAACGATGAGAAGCAGACGAAGTGTGAACAAAAGAATTAGATACTCTGAAAAATTGGCTCTAGCCTGTTTGGTAGTGGAAACCCAAGGATTCCAAAGCCCAGGTGATGAAGGCTTTCCTGTGTGCAAGAAAATTGTTTCTTCCTGGTTAGCAAATCATCTCATCCATAGGTCTCCTGGTTTATTACTGCGCTAGGTCTCAGGGATGACATTGCCTTCTCACAAAGGAGCATTAATTATTTTAGATGTGACTTCATTTAACAGTAAATGATCAATTTTAGAAGTGCAGAATTTGGAAATGGAGATTCAGCTGAAGAAAATGTGATGCTACTTTCTCTCCTTTTGAAAATTTAAATTTCAAGTTCCTCGTTCTATGACTGCATTATACGTCAAATAAGGAACACTCCTCTGCCAATTCCTGAGTAGACATTGTAGATTTATTTCGAATTTTGAAGCTGGAAGATAACTTGATTCAACACCTTGACTTCATAGATGAAGAAAATAACACCAGGAAAAGACCAAGTGACTCACCCATGCTCACATGAAAGAAACGGTTTAACTTAGGAGTTAAGAGCTCAACTCCCAAAATGAAGTGAAGTGAACTAAGCAAGCACTTGCTCTTTCTAATTGTGTGCTGAGTGGAGGGTAAAATTCAAGGCCAACGTTTAATCCTGAATGCTGCCACTGTGTTGTCCCCCACCCTTCCAGACGGAGGGAAGTAGGTCTGACAATGTTTCTGGGCACCCTCATTCTCAGTATCTCATTCAGGCTTTCCCTTTTTGTGGCATCAACAGTTACTATCAGTAAGTGGATTGCTCTGCACAAATTTGGCCCTGGCTGCAGGAAAGCGCAGACTTTACAAGTCTACAGTAACACCAGGCAGCCAGAACTGGCTGAGGTGGAGTAGAAGAAGGAGCAAGAGAAGAGTTGTCAGCTGGAAAAGAGCATTACCTGTGTTCACTCACTCTTCCGTGAGCCTTCAGTGTAACATCTTTTCGAATAGCCTGGAACTCCACAGATAAGCCTTTGTGACTCTCTGAGGGAAGTTTTGGTCCCTTTCTCTAGGAAAAAAGCTCCCTGGGAAGACTAGTGCATATATTTTGCATGTTAATTACACCTAGAGGACCTATTCCGTCTTTTATTGCAATGAGCGGTTCATTCCTGTCTCCGCCCAGCAGTCACAGGCACCCAGCTGCGGAGTCCCCTCCCCACCCTGTGCAGTGCAGGCTTCGCACCCAGAAACCTTTCGGATGGGGTCTTTCCCCTGCCTCTTTGCTTCACCCTCATGCTCACACTCTCCAAGGGCTTTGTTTTGCGGTTTGCTCCTTGCAAATGTTTCTGTCCCCATCACCTCGGTGGCCAACACACAGGGGACCTCAAGACTGCCATGGCTTAGGAAGCCTTGTACAGGCTTTGCTTTCCAAGGCCAGGGATGTGGCTCTGAGTGAGGTACACAGCCCCAGTGTGGAACCCAGAATAGGGAGGCTGAGCCTGGCGCAGATGGCCAGCCAGGTGGGTGGTTCCTACTGCAAAGGGAATCAAAGCCCGGTCTTGCCCTTGCCTAACTGCTTTGCAGGTCTCTGGGCTCTTCCCACCCAAACACAGGTCGTGAAGGACCCCTCTGAAGGTTCTGGGCTCCACATGCTCGCCAAGGGTGCTTCCTCTCACAACAGCCCAGCCAGCCGCCGACTGCACCCTCCAGGCTTCTCTGAGCCTCCACTGGAGAAGGCAGTGCTGAGATCCTGCGCAGGCAGGCGATCTGGTGATGGGCTTCTCTCTGGCCCTCTCAGATGGTCCCCATTTTGACATTCTTGCCATCCAGTCAAAAAAGTAGCCGTTCACAAGCCCAGGAATTGTCCTCAGTGACACAAAGAAGCAAGTGATTCTTCCCTCAGAGAGTGAGAAGGGGTTCAGAGTTCCCTCTTGCATCCTTGAGTTTGGACACTAATGGGGGAAGATTAGTGTGCCAATTATTTGCTCCCGCTGGAAGCAGGGACACAAAGAAGAACACTTGAAGAAAATTTTTCTAGAAAAGTGTATGAATCTGTTGGGTTTGAGGCTGTAGCCTAATTGTCAGAGCAGGCTGTGATGATCGCCAGACACATGTTATAAAAAGCACCTGAGAGATCATAAATAAAAACAAAACAGAAAACCAGAACCAACCAAACAAAATCTATCATCCAATAGCCCGACGAAACTGCTGGGCACTTTTATAAGCTCCAATGTGGAGCGTTTCTCATGACTGGCAAAGGGAGGGCTCAGGAACGAGTCACAGATTAGCCTGAGTCAAATGTGGGTGCCAGTCTCTGGGGATATTTGATGGGCCCCAAGTAACCACAGGCAGAGGAAGGGCAGAACCTTTGAATGAGGAGTTCTGCCTTGTGAAAATGACTCAACTTGTTTAGGGGGTGAACTTGAAAGTGTGCAGCCCAGATGTAAATTTTAAGATTCAGGCTTCCTGACACAGCTCTGCTCTCCAAGTTGCTTTCAGATTGAGCGGGGCCACGCCCACAGCTGCAGCCAAGCAGTGCTATTTGAAACTCCCCCGGGGCCAACTGCTGTGAAAAGAACAGTTTATTACACAAAATAAAACAAAGTGCCAGCTCATCTTTACAGTTTCAAGATCTGCCTTGGGGAAAGGAAAAGGAATTCTAGTTTTCACCCCTTATGTGCCAAGAGTGTTGTCTTGGAGCCAGTTTTGGGAAGATCTGGAAAGCTCTCTGCTGTGCTGCGGACTTACTGACCACGCACCTGCCATTTAACTTGACCGGCTGCTGCTTCTCTGTTCAGGAACTGGGGAGAGTGACATTTCCCATTTGCCCCATGGCGATGCCGTAGGCTGCTCCCGCGATGAAGCTAGATTCAAATGAAATGCTTACTTGATGAATTATAATCATTTCTCCATCATTTCAAACAGAGATAACTGAGTTTGAGTAGTAAATTGTTTGCCTTGATATTAGCTTTAAGAACCTCATTGGTTTTCTAGAGCCGTCTTTAAAAGAAAAAGGTGTGCCTGAAAGACTACACTATTGGAACACTGAGACAAATAGTGAAGTTTTTCTACCCAGATATGATAGAGACGAGAGACAATAAAAGTATCTGGTTATCAAATGAAGCATCAGAACTACTGGACTAAAGACAAAATGTCTTTTCCCTGTAATATTGAATATAGCGGCTGAATGCTGTTTATTCAGCGTTAGGAGGAAAACAGCTCCCTGTGTCTTTCTTATATTTCTCAGAGCCTCCTATACTGAATTGGAGTCTTTGAACCTAGACAAGTGAGTTTGCACTCTGCAAAGGAAAATCGGCCTGAGCGGGAATGACAGTGTTTCTATGGTACTCAAGCACCTGAAAGAAACACAAACTAAGTTGATCAACGAGGTGTTTTGTCTACACAATGCTAGGCATTAAGATGTTTCCCCTGTATCTGGATACTAGGTGTCATATAGATGAAATGCTTGAATGGATGATTGGCATTTTGCCCCCCTTTTGTTCAGGTATTTATGACATATGGAAAAGGCTGAAGAAGCATTCAGTTGATAGTTCAGAGGGAGGAAATAGAGAATCAGGAACTAAGGGAAGTAAATAAAAGCATGGATGAGGACCTCTGCTAGCTTCTGTGGTGACACAGCCCTCTAAGAACACAAACAGAGGGCACTTTCGTATGAAGGAAAAAAGCACCACTTTCTGATGACAGCAACTTCATGTCAAGTGCATGTGACTTGGCCATTGGAACGTGGATTGAATTTTAGCCTCCACTCTTCCCTTGGTGCCTTTGTACAGTGCACTGACTATACAACTGTACATAGTGGAAGGTCATCAAAAGGAGTGGGAGAAATGTTCACTAATAAGGTAGAAGTGGATTTGAAGAAGAGAGGCATAGAGGTTTTTCTTGGCTCATAGACCTCCCCTAGGGAACGTTCACAGTCCGGAAGGCATTCCTGTTAATGCCACTGTTTGGCCCCACCTGAATAACATTGTGTGTGTGTGTGTGTGTGTGCACGCGCATGTGCCATTTGTTTGTTTATTTACTTTTAAGGTAAGGTGATGCTTGCTATACATTTCAGTCATGTGTTTACTGCCTTTTCTATCTGGTGCCGTGCCTGTCAAGTTTTCACTTCCCTGGAATTTTAACTCCCCATCTCCCTCCCTATCCTGTTTCTCCCTGTCTGCAACACAAATGCCTTTTTAAATTTTTTGCTGGTTTAATTAGTGCATGAATTCATTTTGATTGATGAATTGATGTGGCTTATTGGCATGAAGATTTTCCTCCCTTCCCAGCGCTGTCTGTAATGGAAACGGCGTGTGTGGGGCGACACCTGCTTTGATGCTGCAGACGTTCCGTTTGATGCAGAAAGGCCAGCCGTTCAGCTGTGGTTCGGTAGTCTCTGGGGAGATATTTTTTCATTGATGTTGGTAGAGTGGGGGGTGGTTGGTGGCGAACAGGGGGAGAGAGTGGTGTGGAAAGTGATGGCTGAGAAACAACATAGCTAAGGATTTAGTGTTTATATTTTATTGGACTGATTTTGAAATAGTCATTGTTCACACCCTGGACCCAGGAGGGAAGGAGACCTTGACTTTCTGCCATCAGTAGTAAGGCATTGTGAATTAGTGCAGCCAGCTGAAAATTTCCAACGCCTCTTGCCAAAGAATTAAGCTGAAATTAGCACACAGTTGGTAACAATTTGATTTCTGGTTTCACTTTAATCAGTGAGGATTAATGGTTAAAATTTCTATTTCTAATCTCACTTTATCCTGACTAACAAAAGCTGTCACTTTCTTGAAAACTGCTAAATGAAGAGGGATTTATAAGATCTTTGAGAGAATAAAAGCTAAAGTGCTAGAGCCCACTTTTCAGACCATAAAATTTTCAAATTCCCCCCTATGGTCTCCCATGTACTGCTCAGAGAGCTGACTGCTGCTGGATTCCGTAAGGTTTATTGCTGGACGAAGGTGCTGGAAGAACTTGAGTGCTTTCTTAATGGCTTCAAAACTCCAGATGAAATGCAATCATATTCCTGGGGAAAAGTAATATTACAGAAGAGAGCAGGAAGTAGTATTTGAATTGTGGGTAGAGCATTGCCTACCCTATATATATTTTAAATCCTTTTTCCTTTTCTTGTTGCCACCTGAGCTGGACCTTTCTGTAGCCCTTCCCTGACAATCAGTCCACAGCAAAGTTGTGAAACTGGTGACTTTTGTCCCCATTCTACCAAGGTTTTCCCTGAATGTCCTTTGAACCATTTTTCATTGACTCTCACCCCTCCCCCAGAGATCCTCACTGAAGATCCTTTTCCTTGGGGATAACCCCCTACTCCAGACTTTACCCTGCCTTTTTGCCACATTTCCTACCCCAAACCAAGTGTTGTTACAAACCTTTATGCACTCATTTCTCACTTGAGGGCAGAGACTCAGTACCTTGTGCACAGTGGTCAAAATTCAAGCAGGTGCAATTGATGGGGATGTTGGGGAGAAGAGCTGAGCGTCATGTGAGTAGTAGGACCAGGTTCTTCCTAGTTCCTTCCACTCCCCAATTCTGTGATTCTGCAGCCTCACTAGAAAGGGAAACTCACTTCCCCATCCCCTTCTCTGGTTTGATCAAAAACAAATGTGACCCTTTTCTCCAAGTTTTAATTATCTTCTGAGAAATACTATTCTCCAGCTACTGGAATGATCCCAAAGATTATGCTGCAGAATGAATGGATGCCTCTTTTAACAATCAACTGGGCAATAGGAATGAATCCTCCAGTGCTCAGATGCAAGAAACTTCAACCCTCACAATTCTTTGTTTTTGCCAGTCACGTTAATTCCAAGTTCTCACTTAACAAAGCAAGTTTACCATCTGTTATTTTAGGGGTTCCTTCCCCTTGCAATGAATTATGTGAGAACCCCAGAATTTAGGTGGTGCCAGGACAACTTGAAACACTGTGGTTCTAGCTTGTAGTCGTTTTCATCTTTAAAATGAGCCTTCTGCTAAATGAGGTGCTGTTCAGTGTTGGCATGCAGGGCTGGTCGGGCAGCCCACAGGGCTCCCTATGCACTCTCAAGGCCATGATTCTTACTTTCATTCACCACCCAGGCTGCCACTTGAAGAACTTGTCATAACCCTCTCTTTCCTATCTGGTTTTGGGGGAATCCTTCTGTACCCCTGGATTGGGCCATGTCACCTTCTCTAACTCTTGGGGCCCGTTCCCGTCTTGGATAATCTAACTCACTTTTTTTAATCCTTGAATTTTTTTAAAAAATTGTTTTCCCTCCCAAGGGACAAGAGGAGCCTTCCTATTCTTTCTTAACTCTTAGTGCAGAGAAAAAGTCACAATCATTAACTTGTAGTGGGTGAGAAGAAATTGGGTAGATTAATGAAATCCTTCATTCCTACTGAAATCTGCCTATCTATGTAACATTTAGGTCCATGTCTACACATATATATCCTAGGCTTATTTAATACAGGACTGTAACTCTGTTTGAAAAGCACTGTTACAGAACAACGCCTTATCTAATGATACTATACATGTGTTGGCTGCAGGTGCATGTGATTGTATGTAGCAGGAACTTGACTGCAGTGGCTTAATACCAAACAGGAGTTTATTTTCCTCATGTAATGAGAAGTCCCCGGGTAGACAGTTTGGGGCTGGTGCCATTGCTCCACGTCATCACCCACGTTCTCTCTTTCCATGCATAGTGTGTCCTTTCGTCCACATCATTGAAGGTTGGCTGCTCCCAGGCAGGAAGAAAAGAGATAAGCAAAACCCTTTTTCTCATGAGGCTTCAGCTTTTTATTTAGGAAAGGACCTTGCCTGTGTCTGTGACCGGGATAGTGCCACGTGGCCACACCTGGTTATATGGGAAGCTGGGCAGTAAGTTAATTTCTAGTCCTTCTAGTGGAAGCAGAGGAAATGGGTGGGTGAGGGGAGGCACTGGAGTGAGTACTGAGTGAGCCATTCTATATCACCTACCAAAGTGCATGAGGTATGCTACATTATTAAAAAAAAAAGAGAGAAGAAAAACTGAGTCATGTCTGTGTGTGTGACTATGACAATGACAAAAGAGACAAATGTCTACCCAAGGATTTGCAGTTCACATTTTCTTTGAATGGGAAGTTAATGCATGGAGATTGATAGCAGGAGCTGGGTTAGAGCCAAGGCAAAGAGTTTGGAGAGTCTTCCAGGGAAGATGGCTACAGCCAAAATCATCCTTTGCAAAAAAGGAGAAAATGAAACCACTAAGTTGCATTGAGTCTTGTGTACTGCGCTGAGCCTCACCATGGGAGTATGGAGTAGGGGGTGTGTTTCTGCTTCTGAGGCTGGATCAGGGAGGTGCCTGTGTAAGGAAAAAGAGTGGGTATTGATCACAGTGGCTCTTGACACTGCCTGCACTCTGGGGTAACTTGGGAAACTTTTTTTTTTTTTTAATACTGGCTCTTGGGACCCATCCTCAGAGATGCTGATTTAATTGGTCTGGAGTATGGTCTAAGTATCAGGTTATTTCAAAGCCCCCTAGTTAAGATTTTAATGCACATCCAGGGCTGAAGCCACTGTATTTGATGATTCTGCAAAAATCACAGTGACCCACCTTCCTTAGAATCATGCTTTCTAACTTGGACCTTGGGCTGATGCCATGGCAGACTCTGGAGGACAAGCCTGCCTGCAGGAGCTGCCGGTTGTGTCTATTGCAGGGGTGCTGTTGGGCATCAGCTCACAACCTCTTTATGACAGGCTATGGGAAAATGCCTCCAGGTCTCAGTCTCAGGAAGTGTAATTCTCCTGAGCTTTTGTTTTTGTCTTGTTGACGTGCTGAATCTTATAAATGATTGTGTTTCCCTTTTTATTTTGGCTGCTAAGAGGCTTAGGAGCAGCTCTACATCACCCATGGTCTACATTCCTTTCTCTTAATATCACTCTTGGAGTTAATGTTTTCTCAGCAAAAATTTTTAGTTAGACTCCTTCAATTTTTTAAAAAGAGTGTCCTCATTCTTAGGAAATGCACACTTTGGGGTGATTATGTCTGCAATTTACTCTGAAATGGTGAAAAAATATGTATGTAAAGAGACAAAGTGAATGATTAACAATGCAGCACAATGTTAAAAATCAATGAGTCTGAGTTAAAGGTATGAGGTGCATTCTTTGTACTATTAATATTTTTGTAACTTTACTTAATATTATAAATTATAAAAACATTTTAGGTTACAAAGAAAAAGGTTATAGAACTGTATGTTTAGAATGAACATCTATTTTGTAAAAATAACAATTAAAAGCTAACCCTTAATCTGTTAAAAAAAAAAAAGAGCAATTTCCTGTTATATTTCTGTATGCCATCTCCAGTCCTTGGTAGAATGAAGCAAAGGATTAAAATAAATAAAATAAACAAATAAAATGAAAATCTAAAGAATGCCTTAACCCTCACCATTACCCAAACAAAATCCTTTCACCCTTCTATTTGCAACTTCACCAAAGTGTGAACTTTAAAAATTCGATTTTTTTTTTCTTTTCAAAGTTGCCCTTGAAATGTGTTTTAATCTAATTTCTTCTGTGTAAAAATGCTCTCAACGGGAACTTGAGTGGTAATATCCCAGAGAGCCATTTGTTTCTGGGTCTCTACCCACAAGGGATGGCCTCAGCTCTTTATGAGGTTGCATTGCTTTTGGAATTTAAAGAAATTAAAATTTAGGGAATCAGACATTCAGTGCACATTAATAGGGGCATTCAGCTGACAGCGTAATAACTGTTGTTAGAAAATAGCTGTATTTGTATTTTTGCCCTTCTTTGTTTCTTTCTGGGTTTATTCTTTCAAAGAACAGGTTTTAATTACAAGAAATGCGGCTACTGTAGCAGCTCACTGCCAGACAGAGAAGCAGAGAGCAGTCCTCATTTGATTTCATTTCATTTCACAAAGACAGCACTTAGCTCTCATTCTCACTGGTGCCCAGATCAGTTATTTGCTCACCAGACATGCTTTAGATAGCTACAGCCCATTTGTAAGTCACTTTTTTTGTACATGATGGCCTAATGTCTGGCAAAGTGTTTCTAAGTTGCCTATTATCGTAAAAGTTAAGAACTCGGACAGAGATATTAGGAATCATAATGATACAATATTTATGAGGCAAAATGATACAATATTTATATTACTAGGTAATATCTAGTGATGGAAATATAGCTAGCAAGCATTTTCAAAATAAGTCTGCTATTAGTCAGCCATTGTTAACCCAATGTAAGTTAGAAATAAGTCAGATGTTCAGGATTAATTTCTAATACTTGCTGTGTGCCTTTGGGCAACACACTTAACCTTTCTGGATTCCAGCATCCAAGGAGGACAGTTAAAATGATATGAGTATTTTAAGGTTTAACTAAGGAGGCAGGGTTACAAAGTTAATCTTTAGTATTCTGAATTGAAAAGGATAATTGACAGATGCGATTCTTCTGTTGACTTGGGTCCAGGTCTGAATGTGGCCCAAAGGGGAGGTAGCCTTCTTTGAACACCCTGCAGCTTCCAACACACCTCTTACTTCTTTTTGAAAGCATAGGCAAGTAAGGAGGACAAATATGGACAGAGGGAGGCATGGATCTCATCTTCTTCCCCTCCACTTCCTCAGCTCTCTTACCACCATTTATATGTGTCTTTCTTGGAGCATTAGAGGTAGAAAATTTGGTTCCCATGAGTTCCCCTCCACCCCCCCCCCATTTACCATGGAACATTCTGCAGAGAAGAAATTCACAATAGTAAACTCTGACCTTCAAGGTATGAGCTCATGCTATGAAAATTGTGGAAGTCTCCAAACTATAGCATTGACCATGGCCTTTGTGTAAATTAGATTCTGAGCTTTCAGGGCATGGACTGACTCTTACAGAACCTTGCCCGCCCCTGCTGGCCTCTCTGGTAAGCAATGGTTGCTCTGAGTACTGCCGCTTTGTGGTGTCTGAGTGTTCTGTCAAGAGGAAAAATGATAATTATTACACTCAAGTTATTGCATCTTTGTGACACTAGCAAAATGTCTTGCTGTGTATTCAAAACCAAGAAGGAAAAGAGACCTTTTGTAATCTGAGATCCCATCCAACCCCAAATAAATTTTTTCTATTGCAATGTGATGTTCCAGTAGTAATTTGGTACCAAAATCTATGAGATTTTTCCATTGCTATTTTTGTTCACCATGTACCAAGAAGATGTAGGGAGACTTTGGCTCAAGAAAAAAGACGCCTTTGCTTCCATTCTCCCTTCTCTCACCTCCCCTCACTGCCCAGCACTGCAGGCATCTGAGTTTTATAAATTAAAGAATCCTTGAGATTCAGTTTCCAGTGAGGTTGCCTAGATCCAGCAAATCTGCGGCAACACTTTTCCCCACCCCCTTCACTTCCTCTTCATCCACCTTAATCCTATTGGTTTATAGGTGTCATGGGACGGATGTTACTCGGCTAGTCACTGAGTCAAGCTCCAAGACCCAAGCCTACTTCTAGACACATGGAACAAGAAAAGGAACAAAATGGCTGGGCTCTTGGAGATTGGGTAGGAGTGCTCAGCTTCTCTGGCTTTGTTAGGAGCAAACCGTGTAAAGTGTGAGGTTTGAAGTATGTTCTGGAAGAGCTGAAGCATGTGGGCTGCTTACCAAAGAGAGGAGAGTTATACCACACATGGAAATGGTCAAAGGATTTCTCTTATGCAGATGTTTGCACAGGGTCCTGCCTAGAGACTTCTGATGGGAAATGAGAATCACGGTGACCCATCGACACATCCTGAAACCCACAATCTCTTTGGATTGAACTTGAACACTTCAGGGATTTTTAGAGAAATGTCCCTTTTACAGCCGCCTACAATGACCCCAGCCACCAATGTCTCTGGAGCAGCTGTATCTATTTCTTGAGCACCATACCATAGTAGTTGTGTACACAGAGCTCGTGTTTGGAGCCAGGTGTCATGAGTGTGACTCCTGGAACTGGGAGGTAAGGTCACACTTTATGGTTTGAGAACAAGGAAGGACTAGCTCCCTAAAGAAAATGTGGTGTATCCCAGAGAGGAAGGAATACCAGTTTTGGAGTGTGTTAGACCTAGGCTCAGAATCCAGCTCTAGTACATTTTAGTGCTGTCAACTTGAGCACATTATTTAGCCTCTGTGCACTTCAGCCACTACATAGGGTTAATATCTTTTTTTGTGTATTCTTGAGAGGACTCAGTGAGATTAAATCATAAAAATGTATGAAAAGTATACAAGATAGAGCAGGCTCTCAATACAAGGGAATGTTAAAATATTTAGATCTAGCGTATCTTTTGCCCTCTATTCATGTGAGACAATCTCCAAAGTTTCTTGGACTGGTTACCCTTTCCAGCATTCCCTTAGCCACTGAAGTTTCCAGTTATAGCTTTGAATCTGCCTTCTGTATCCCCTGGGAAGAAAACTAGTTTTTGGTGTGTGTTTAATGTTTTGGTTATGATTATTATTAATTTGTCATCAAAAGAAAGTGTATCCCTGATCAATTACTTTCTGCATCTCGTTGCACACATTTCCAAATCAAAGCACTGAAATGCCCAGCTCTGCCTGCTGTAAAGCATGCATTTTAGTTTAGTTCACGTAGCTCATGCAAAAATCGTTCCCCATGACCTGTCTCCCTGATATTAAAACAATTCTTGAGGGTTGAACTAATGCTCAGATAGTTACATCTGGTTCTGGAGTTAACAAATGGGTCAGAAGGAAGAGGAGGAGTGAAAAAAACTATCCAGTCCTCCAGTCCCCTCCCACTCTGTTTTTTTTCCCCGCTCAGTGTGAAGTCATTTGCTTTTCTTTCTAGCCCATACCAAGTCTTTAGAAGTTGAGCCAGGCAGATGGTGAGGTTATAGCTTGGGCAAAATGTGTTCTCATGTTATTAGCTTTAAAGGAGCACACGGAGCAGAGAGGAAAGATGGTTTGTGGTATTTCTGTTTATTAAATTTGATGGTTGGATTATGACATTTATATTTATTAAATGTACAGAATCTCATCCATCACGGTTGACAGTCAGAACATGTCCTGTGTTGTTGGCATGGCTGTCTCTTCCTGCAAAGAAATCTAACATTTATTCTTATTTGGGAGAGTAAGAAGAGGTGGAGAAAGAAGGGGATCTTCCCTTCAATGCCACCACCCTGGGGACATGGGAGTAGGAGATAAGTGTTATTGTGTTTGATGCTGTCACGTATAGACGAGTTTTCCTTGTTTGGGCTGTGAGTCGGTTTGATGGTGCTGGGGATGGAATATTCAGCAGTGTGGGAGCAGCAGAGCCAGTGAACCTAGCACAGGAAAAATATATATAAAGAGTGCTCTCAGCTTTGCCCCATTAAAATCCTGGCATTGCTGTGGTTGAAATAATGTCGCAATGGCTTTGTCTAGTGGCTAGAGCACCTCCACAGCCAGGCCTCTTCATTCTGCTCTGTATTTTATTACCTACCAGATGTGGGCCTCTTGGATATTTTATTAGAGCACCAGGTGAGCTGATGAAAGGACAGCACTCCAATTGCCTCCTAAATGACTCCTGGTTCACTGGAGCTTTGTTTATATGCAAGAGAAGACAAGAGCTGGCAAGACTTAGGAACAAGAAGAGGGCACTACCACCCATAAAGCTTCTCAGTGGGTCTTTAGGTGGGAGAGGAGGTGTGCTTGCTTAAGGTTTACAGATCTGTTCCAGGGTATAACGTAAAGATGTTTTTACAGCCAAAGTGCAAATGAATTAGACACATGGATTCAATCTCTCTAGCCACACATGCTTCCAAGAATAAAAGGTTCATTTAGGTTTGAGCAAACCCAGCCCATTTGGAATCCAGTTACCCCACAATATTGCCCGTGTAGCCTGGAAACCTTTGAATTTTAAGTATTTAAGATACTAACCTGGAGAAGAAATTAAGTACTTTTCCCCCCCCCCATGCTCCTGGCCCTCCTTTTGGGGCTAATGTTAGGTTCTAACATTAGTGTCCTGGTCCTCTTTTTCTGAAGCAGCAGCCCACGTGCAGTTGCTATGTCTAAAAAGATTCCAAGTGATATCAAACACTATCAGGTATTTACTCCCCTTTGGTTGATTTAGGACTTGGGAAATAGTTTACAAGGGTACTATGTACTAATCTCATTCTTTTTTTAAACCTAGAAAGTAATTATTCGTAAGTATTGTAAGTCAATGACTGAGCATCTTTGGGGTGCAGCTCTAGTCTACATATTATGAGGGCTATTAAACAAGGTAAATGGCAGTTTATCTCTAGAGAGTTTAAACAAAGCCTACCAAAAGCCAGACCTCTATTGAGAGGCACAATTTCCTGCTAGATAGTGAGTGTGCATCTGATTACATAAATGGATTGTAAACATTTCCAGGGGTGGGAGAGAGTGCAGGTCCTGAGTGTCAACAAGGCAAAGGTCATGAGTGCGCCTCACGTGGCCCAGTTGGCTGTACTCCACCCCACGGTCACAGCCACCCCTTGTTGCCTGGAAATCCACCCTGACCATTCTGTGGTTCACGTGAGTGAAGCCAGGGCTCATTGACAGGGAGAAGACACTATTAGTCTCTGTCTCTCTTTCTTTCTTGAATAAAAGCAACACCATGAAAGACATAATTTTAATTCTATTCATGATACATTTACTGCTTCTTATCTGCTGTTTGAATCAACAGAGTGAATATTTGTGAGCACATACTATGTGTTAGGGTATACAGACAAATCTCTTACATATTCACATAAATGTGTGTGTGTATATATATATTCTCATTTGATTCTCATAACAACCCTCTGAGGTAGGGAATTAGCATCAACATTTAACTGCTAAAAAGTCTAAACATCAGTGCTTGGTATGTGGTTTGTGCTTAAAAAATATATGTTGAATAAGTAAATGAACAAAGCTCAGATTAAAGATCTTGCTTTTGCTCATGGGTATAAAGCAAGAGGCAACGGCAGGATTCTTATCCAGTTCCTGTGGCTCCAAAGCCTACTCCTTTCTTGACCGTGCATGCGAGAGCTGCACAGTTGGGTCTCTGCACTGCCTAGTGCCCAGATGGTATGGCTCAGGGAAGAGAAGTGCATCTCAGAAAATGTCTCCATCTGTCTACCTAAGTGATCTGTGGCTTCACTTACGTGAAGCCACATAGCTTCGGATCTCCTAGCACTCCCTCCGTCAATTGGAATCCCAGCCAGGGCACAGAGATCAACAGAGTGGTAGGCTGGGAGCCGGTCATTTCCCTGGAATGACTGTAGCCCACACAAGGTGAGAGGACCGGCGGGGCTGAGGATGTGAGTGTGGAAGTAAGCGTTGTGGACCCAGGAGCAATCCTGAACTTTTTGATCTATGTTTGCCTCTTGCAGTCGCTAAACCCCTGAAAAACAGACTTCAGAGTTGTGCAGGTTGAGACACACCAATTCCACACTCGGGAGGGAACTGCTATTTTATTGCCCAAATTAACTGCTTTATTTGTTTATAAATTCTTCCCTTTTCTGTTTTATGATGCAGTTGTGGTGTGTTTAATGGAAGTGCAGACTGGCACGAGATTAAGACTGGCAAGCTGACTGCATGTTACGTTTCCAAAGCTTATAAATGACTTGAATCCAGAATGTTTGTGGCCCTTTCCAAAAATATTTGGTTTCTCTAAAAAGGCAACAGCTGTTGGGAAATGGATGGAAAGTGGTTTTGTTTTGTTTTGTTTTCAGGAGAAGAAAAGCCATTGGCTTTTACTGTAGTGTGTATAACATTTTATTTAATGCTTTTATTCCTTTGCGGAATTTGCCTGTTTGATAACAGATGAAACGACAGGGACATAGTAAAATATAAAAACTCATGATGTTAAAAATCAGCAAGTTGAATGCTAATTTTAAAAATCACACAAGAAAGCCAACAATGTCTTTCTAAAAAATACTTCTTGGTGAGGAGAAACTGAAAGAGGAAGGAAGGAAGGGAGGAAGAAAGGTCTATCCTCACTTTAGGCTGCTAGGTTCAGTTTGGTCTGCGCTTGCCCTGCTGAACAGAGGCACTGTCACTGCATTTTGCTCTGTCTAGCATCCAACCTTCTCCCCTCTGGGGTGAAGCAGTCACCATGCATACGTAGCATTGGTGGGCTGCAGTGTCCTGACTCCTGTGGGTGGCTCAGGAAGACAGAGTTTCTCTAGTCCCACCCCTGGTAGCCAGAACTTGAGCTTGTGAGTTCATGCAGCTGTTGCATGCCTCCAGCATGGCATTGACCCAGGGATAAGTAGCCATGGGGACAACATCCTATAAGAGCAGTGACAATTCTCATTTTGTCTGTGTCTGTCTCTCCCTCTCTCTCTTCTTTGTAAAATATTGACCAAAAGGAATGGGAAAGAAAGCTAGAGGAAGTATTTTTCCAAGTTTACTGAATATAGGAATTACTACATTCACCAGGAGCTTAATGAACTTAATGGCTCCGAGGCCCAAGCCCTGAGATTCTGATTTCATAAACATGTTTAGTTCTTGTCAAAAGCAAGGCTGACCTCCTAAACTAACAGCCTGGATAGTATCAAAATAACACTAAATAATTTTTTAAATAAAGGTGTAGTAAAATAACTAGATTACCAAAGTCTCTTCGTATTATAGAATATCAATATCATTTCTTTAAAAAAAGAAATACAACAAAACTAGGCTAGTGTCCTAAAGGCTATGGCCCTTGATTTTGGCAAGCTGCTGAAACAGTGAGTCTAGAATGGAGCTCAAGAGTGTGTATTTTTAGTGATCCCTTATGTGATCCTGATGCATTTTCCACAGACCTCATTTTGAGAATCTCAGCCTGAGGAATCAGAAGGTTAGCATAGGGCAATTCTGTCTATTTGATAGCTGAGAGATCATAACCCAGCTCAGCTACGGCCTGCCTCTGTGCTCTGGTAAATGGGCTTCATTCATCCCTACATTGTAGGCTCTGCCTCCATCTGCTGTCACTGGGCATCTGCAGGCCACAGCCACAGGCCCTTGCTTTGGCCCCAGTGACCTGCGTTGCTGGGCACCAGTGTGCAGGGAAATGGGGAGAGTCAATGTGCTCTGGTGGAAAGAGAACTGGACTCTGAGGAAGTTCAGGGCTTTGAATTTTCCGTGCGAACCCTACCGCTCCTTCTCTGTGTGAGGGGTCGGAGGGTGGGCAAGAAAAAGAGGAAAGTGAAAAAGAAGAGTAAGATACTGAAATTGTGTCTTTCTTTACTTTATGATTTATAGAGAGCTTGTTGTCCTTCAAAGAGCTTCTAGCAAAAGACAGTTGTGAGATGGAAGTTTCTGGGGCGAAAGAGAGTGAGATGGAGGACAGGTGAGGGAGGGAGTGTCAGAGGCAAGGAGGTGTGCTGGGGTCACGCAGGTGACATGTCTCGTCAGGTGAGCCATCATGGCAGGGTGAGTTCATTAAAGTGCCTTCCAACTTCCGGGAGGAGGAAGATTGTGGGATTAGATAATGGTAGCTTGTTAAAAGTACACGCAATCCTCTGAATTGATTATGAAACCTAAGTCCAGAACTGTCTGATCTGGAACAGTTTAAAATATTGCACAATTTTATTATCATGGAAAATTAGAGCCCGTCACCACCATATCCAGTAACCTGTGCTTCCACCCTCCACTCCCCACACACTTGATTCGCATTATTCTCCCAACACTGGTTTCTTTAGAAAATTTTCTAGTTGTTCAGGAGTAAGTTAGAAAGCAGTGGGGTGGGGATCCAGGACCTGTGTCCATTGTCTTGGCTCGACTGCCAAACTGCAGTGTGACCTTGGAGGAGTCACTTCACCAGGTTGAGTTTTTCAGTTTCCTCATCTGGAACAAGAAGTGGCTGCAATGGTAATCTCTACGCCCCTTCTCTGTCTAACATTCTGGGTGTCCTGAGTGTATTTGGGATACTTTCTAAAGAACTTGCTAATCTTTCCATGAAAGACCAAAAAAAAGGCCACTGTTTAGAGGAAGTGAAATTTTTTGAACTCCTGACCTTGAGCGATCCGCCCGCCTCGGCCTCCCAGAGTGCTAGGATTACAGGCATGAGCCACCGTGCCCGGCCTGGAAGTGAGATTTTTATAAGACATAAAGAGAATTCTCCTAACAGGGAACAGAATAATGGCTTTGGTTTCTCTATCAGTTTGCTATGGCTACCAGAAAACCACCCAGTTTGAAAAACATAAATTTAATTTCTCATGATTCTGGAGGCTAGAAGTCCAACTTCAAGGTATCAGCTGGGTTGGTTTCTTCTGAGACCTTTGTCCTTGGCTTGTAGATGGCCATCCTCTCTCTGTGTCTTCACATGGTTTTCCCTTTGCGCCTGTGTCCATATATCCTCTTCTTATAATGACACCAGTCAGATTAGGGCCCACCCTAATGGCGTCATTTTTGGTTTATTTATACCTTTAAAGACCCTATTTCCAAATACAGTCACGTTCTGAGTTACTGGGGTTTAGAACTTAAACATATGAATTTGGAGGAACTCAATTCAGCCCCTAAGTGTCTCCAAGCCAGGGCATCTTTAGGAGGACGGGAAACATCCTACACCTCAGCTGACTTGGATAAAGTCTCAGATTAGATGAACAAAGAGGAGGATTAGATGAACCCTTGAAGACTTTGCCAATTCTAGGGATTTGTGATATTGTGTAAAGCTCCTCAAACCCAACACCTAATCTCCGAGAACGTGAACAAAGAAGGGGTGCAAAGAGCAAGGATTGCAGGAAAATAAAATAGAGGAGCAAATGATTTGTATTTCAGGGAAAGCAAAGATGGAAAAGAACTCTGAAGTATTTACATTTGGGGCAGTTCCATTACATCATAAGGGCAGAAGTACTTTATCACACAGGCGTTATTATTTGATCTGCACCAGTAGGTGAACTTTGAGAGAGAATAGGAGTCTATTTCACATAAATCCCACTTTTAGCAAATGCAAAACCAGGATCCTGCTGAGGACAAAGGAAAAATTCATGATGCAATTCCACTTATCCTCATGGGTGCCTTTTTACAGCCAGGAAGGAGGAAGAAAAATTTTTTTCCAACCCCATTGTGAAAGAATACTTACAAATTACTCCTCCTCATTGTTTGGACAGTAAAAGCAAGTAATGAGTCTCACACCACATATCTCTGGGTTTTATTGCCCCAATAACCTATCTGTCTCCTCAGGTATGTTCTCAGCAGCACAGAGAACTGGAAAGAGAATAAGTGCTGCAATTCCAGCGCTCAGACCTGCCTCCAGGCCATTCCCTCTTAGGGCTTCTCAGGGTCGCTGCTGGACATCACCTCTGTTTTCCCACTGGGAGAAGATGCACATGACAGTCACAGTGTGCACTTTTTCCTGCACTGTGCAGGTCGACCGTCCTCTTCTGCAGAGCTGTATACAACTCCCTTGAGGAATCCCTCCCACCCATGGAAACATATTTTTTTAATGACTAAAATTCAGCTTTGGACACACCACACACACACACACACACACACACACACACACACACTCACACACATGAAGAAAACAGCTTGGATGGTTCTCTTTGATATTAGCCTATTTGTACATCATTAACTAATCTGGAAAAGACCTCTCAACCGCACTTTTAACTCACTCTATTGAGTCTAGGAGTCACACCACTCTGCAGTAATTTTCTATAGTTGCGGCAGCAAAACACAGATATATTACCTTATAATTCTATAGGTCAGAATTCCAATGCAGATCTCACTGGGCTAAAATCAGGTGTTGTCAGAGTTTGGGTAGAATCCTTGCTTTTTTAAGCTCCTAGAGACCACGCATATTTCTTGGTTTGCACTCCCCTTTCTCCCTTTTCAAAGACAGAAAGGTGGCACCTCTTGGACTCTCCTTTTATACTCGTGTCTCCCTTTGACGCTCTGATTTCTTCTTTCACTTTTAAGGACCCTTGTAATTAGGGTCCACCTGGATAATCCAGGATCAGCTCCCCATCTCAAAGTCCTTAACTTTCATGACGTCTGCGAAGTCCCTTGTGCCACGTAAGGTAATGTCTTCACAGGTTCTGAGGATCAGACGTGAATGTCTCCGGAGAGCCATTATTCTGCCTATCCAGGCTCTGACTGATTCGTCTGGGCGTTTTGCTCCCCATTTGCAAAACCACAGAAAAGGATGTAATTTTAAATCAGTTCTTGTTCCTGAACAACTCAGTTCTCCTTTTCTGTCTGCTCAGGATGCAGTGATGTTTCTCCAGCATCACTCAGGGAGAGAGTGGGACGAGCCTACATTGAGAGCCCCACCGGCTCGCCTGTGGGTCTGTCAAGCAATATTTTCCTCCCCACCCAGTGATGCAAACCCGTGGAAATCTTGGTGCCACTTCAGGTGGTCATGACCTCTTTTGGGAGCTGTGTGTGTGTGTGTGTGTGTGTGTTTAGGCAAAGCCTTGCCTGATCCTTCTTTTCTCCCAAGACTGGTTCAGGTGTCTCTGGGCTTTCATCAGGGCAGTTGTCACACTCTGTCACACCTGTCGCTGTGGAACACCTGGAGGATGAGGACTGTAGCCTGTTTCTGTTGCATTCCTAGTGCCTAGCACATACCTAGCACAGGGGAAATTTGATAACCATTTGTTGACGTAATGAATGGTCCACCTAAAACTTGCCCTCATAGTGCTTCAAGCCCAGCCTCTGAGGTAAGTGGGTAGCTGGGCAGGTGTACTAAAGATGGAGTAGAAATCTGAAGACAATTTATTTTCTCAGAATTTTAATACTGGATTAATTACATTGGGGAAAATTTGGAGATTTTTTTTTTTGTAAAACAGGCAGACAAATTTTATATGTTTGATAATTAAATTTCCAACACAATATTAAAACTTAGCACTGGGGAAACAGGGCCACAGTGTAGTATTCGAGAAAGCACACTGACCTGGAATTGAAATGCTTGAGTCTGGTTAAGTAAACGCTGTGCGTTTTGGGGCAAGTCATCTGCCATCTCTGAGATCTTGTCCTTGTGTCTAAATTAACTTTTAGCTTACTGTAACTTTTTTACTTGATAAACTTTTAAATATTTTTTAACTTTTTGACTCTATTTAATAACACTTAGCTTAAAACACAAATATATTGCACAGCTGTCAAAAATATTTTCTTTCTGAACAGTGTTCAGAAAGAAGCCTGAGTGTACAGTGTTTATAAAGTCTGCGGTAGGGTACGATAGTGTCCTAGGTCTTCATAGCCACTCACCACTTACTCACTGACTCACCCAGAGCAAGTTCCAGTCCTGCAAGCTCCATTCATGATAAGTGCCCTATACAGGTGTACCTTTTTAAAAATCTTTTATATTGTATTTTACTGTACCTTTTCTATGTTTAGATACATTTAGGTACACAAATACTTACCATTGTGCTACAGTTACTTCCAGTATTCAGTACAGTAACATGCTGTACAGGTTTGTAGCCTAGGAGCAATAGGCTATACCATACAACCTACGTGTATTGTTGGCTACACCATCCGGGTTTCTGTAAGTATACCCTATGGTGTTCACACAATGACAAAATCACTGTTATGTGATGCATGATTGTATGTGGAATCATTCGGTGTGTAGTCTTGTGTGCCTGGCTCCCTTCACTTGGAATAATGCTTTTTGTATTCATCCATGATGTTGCATGTACAGTAAGTTCCTTTTCATTGCCGAGTAGTATTTCACAATGTGGATACATAATGTTTTATTTATCCATTCACCGGTTTGTGTGGTTTCCAGTTTTTGGCCATCATGAGCAAATTGCTATAATTATTTTAGCACAAGTTTTCATATGGATATATGTTTTCATTTTTATTGAGTAAATACCTCAAAGTAGGATTTCTGGGTTTTATGATAAGTCTGTGTTTAATTTCACAAGAACTTCCAAACTGCTTTCCAAAGTGGCTACATCATTTTGCATTTCCATTGGTCATATATGAAGTTTCCAGTAGTTCTACATCTTTGGCAACACTCAGGATTATTAGTCTTTGTAATTTTAATCAGTAGATGTGAACTAGTATCTTCTCGTGGTTTTAATTTACATTCCCCTAATGATGAGTGATGTTGAGCATATTTTCATGTGACTATTTGTCTTTTGGTGAAGAATCTGTTCAAATCTTTTGTCTATTTATAAAATGGATTTGTTGTTTCCTTATATGGAGGTGAAAGAGCTCTTTATATATTCTAGATAAATGTCCTTTAGATATATAAATGGAGAAATTTGCAATATTTTTTCCTGGTCTGTGGCTTGCCGTTTTTTATTTTCTTAAGTATCTTTTGAAGTGTAGAGGTTTTTGTTGTGGCTATCCCACAGAAACAGAAACAGGATGGATACCCCACCTCGAATTTGATTTAGGTGTTGAGACTGATGACACCTCACATGCACCAGGAAGATATGAAAAGGTTTCTGACTCACATAATGAGTCTTTCTGGCAAGAGCTGGGCAGGCTCTCAAGCAGGTCCAAAAATGGCTTGAGAGAACAGAGAAAAGAGACTGGCTTGGCTGTTGTTGTGATTAGGGAATGAGGCTGGGGTGAGGGTTCCTGTGCATGACAGCCAGGGCTTGCATATTTTGAACTTCCCGTTGGCAACAAAGGTGGGAGCACCTGGGTTTTCTTATCAGCAGGCCCAGATGTGGGGCAGAGGGGAAGGGGAAGTGGGGGGAGGGGCTTGAAAGCTGTCAGCAGTCAAAATCAAACATCAAAATGGAGTCAGACTCTTTATTATAGTTTTAATTTTTATCAAGACCAATTTATCATAGTTTTTCTTTTATGATTCATTGATTTTGGAGTGTTCTTTCTAAGAAATATTTTCCTAACCCTAACAAAAAGATTTTTCCCCTATGTTTTCTTCTAGTAGTTTTATAGTTTCATATACTACATTTAAATCTTTGATCCATTTTGAGTTAATTTTTGTATATGGTGTGAGGTATGGGTCTAAATTTTTTTTCCTTCACATTGGATGATCAATTTTTTCAGGACTTTTTATTGAAAAAGACTATCTTTCCCCCCAGTGAATTACCTTTGTTGAAAATCAATTGGCTATAGATATGAGGTTCTATTTCTGGACTTTCTATTCTATTTCATTGATCTCTATGTTTATATTCACACCAATACCACACCATTTTTACTATAGTTTTTCTTTGTTTTATTTATTTATTTACAGTTGGGGTTCTTGCTCTGTTGCCCTGGCTGGCCTTGAACTCCTGGTCTCAAGCAATCCTCCCATTTCAGCCTCCCCAGTAGCTGGAACTACAGGCATGCATCACCATACTTAGCTATAATAAGTCTTGAAATTTATTAGCATAATTCCTCCAAATTTGTTCTTCTTTTCAGAAAAATTTAACTTTCTAGATCTTCTTTTGCATTTTCGTATATGTTTTTAAATCAGCTTTTTAATTTCTACAAAAAAGACAGCTGGGATGTCATTGAAATTGCATTGAATCTATAGATCAATGACATCTTAACAATGTTGTGTTTCTGATAAATGAACACAGTTCATCTCTCCATTTATTGAGGTCTACTTTTAATTTCTCTCAAGAATGTATTGTAATTTTCAGTGTACAGGTTTTACATACATTGTATTAAGTTTTTCCCTAAGATTTTTATATTTTTGATGCTATTATAATAGTATTTTTTTAATTTCAATTTTCAATTGTGGAACTTTTGCTTCCAGCCAAGATGGAGTGACAGGGATTAAACCTTTACTCTTGACTGAAACAACTAAAAGCCGAACAGAATACATAAAACAATGGCCTTCAAGTCAAGGGACATCAGGCAATGGAAGACAGTGATTTCTGAGTGATGGGGGAAAATGAGGTGATCCCTGCGATTGCCCAGCTCACCACCAGGACAGTGTTTTCAGGCTGGGGCTGGAGCAGCAGCAGTCAGGTAGAGCCCAGCAGTCTCCCCGAGTTGAGAAAATAGAAGTGGGAGTACAGAGAGGCCAAGGTGGCTAGAGATTGTAGGTCAGCATACTGGAGAGCAGAGAAAATGCCAGAGATCTTCAGAGAGCTCCCATGAGCCTTCAGCTGGGGACTGATCAGTGGATGCTTGAGAGGAAACTACCAGAGGCCAGGAAAAGAATCACCCAAAATGTTTGCAGTAAACAATATATGGAGCTCACACAGTGAGCTCAATTATAAGAAAAACCTCATAATTCATAAGACATCAGGTAGAGTATGGACAAGATTGGTCTAGGCTAATGCGGCTTTGGACCCACCTAATAAAGATTAACAGCAAGACCCCAATGAACCCAAATGCATCCAAGTAATATAGTGTATCCCAGAACTAAGGATGCTTGGGAATACAAAAATATCCAGCACTCAACAAGGTAAAAGTCATAGTCTGGCATCCAGTAAAAAATTATGAGATATACAAAGAACAGGAAAATGTGACCTATAATTAGGAGAAAATGTATTCTATTGAAACTGACCCAGAAATGACACAGATGATAGAATTCGTAGACAAGGACATTGAAAGAATTCCTATAATTGTATTCCATAAGTTCAAGAAACTAGAGGAAAGATGAAAATGTTATGTAGTTGTATGAACAATATAAAAAAAGATCTAAATTGAACTTCCAGTGATGAAAACTACAATGTCTGAGTGGTGAAATTTATTGGATGGAATTAATGGCAGATTGGACACTAAACTACTGAAAAATAAGAAAGAACAGAGCATCAGTGAGCTATGGGACAACTTCAGAGTCTTAAAGGGCTGGGGAAAGGACATGGGGGGGTGAAAGGAGGGATTCCAAAGGGGCATGAGAAGATCTTTCAGAGTGATGGATATGCTCATTTCCTTGATTATAGTGATGGTTTCATGGATGTGCATATATGTAAGTTTGTGCATGTACGTTTGTGAATATACATATATATGTATATGTTTACACACACAAATCAAAACTTATCAGATCATACACTTTAAATATGTGCAGTGTATATGTCAATTGTACCTTAAAAAGCTGTTGAAAGGTTCCAGTTATTTGTGGCTAGTGTATAGAGATGCAATTTATTTTTATATATTAACTTGTATCCTGCAACATTGCTAAATTTACTTCTTAGTTCTAATAATGCTTGTTATAGTTACTGTCATTGCTGTTGCTATCAAAATCAACAAACATTATCAAATGAGAGTTAATCCAGGTGTGAGAACTTTGCAAATGGTGAAGCACTCTATAAGTTATTTTATTAACAATAACAGAAAAATCAAAATTTTATTCTCCCAGGCACCCAAGCAGAAGGCTTTTTCTGTAGAAGAAGGTCTAGATAAACTGAGATCCCAGCAGTCACATAAGAAGAGTAATGCACATGGGACTCTAACTTACTCGGGGGCCAGGCCGCCATCCTTCTCTAACAATTGTGGGAAATGGATTCAGGTCCCTCTTCCTTAGCGCTCGCGTGCCAGCTGCCCTGCTGGGGAAGCCCCTGCATCCTGTCTGCTCGGTATTTGATGCTTGGTGATAACGGGCCCTGCACACTCCAAGAGCTGCGAGCTGCTCAGGACAGAGGTATTTATAGTTCCCTGGAAATGTCTGCTGAATGCACCCTGGAGTCTGACTGGAGAGCTTTCCCCTCACAGTGTTGCTCAATTTCTGGGCTCTTGTCAACACGGGCGGAGCAGAGTAGAGAGTCTTCTGTAGAGCCCGACTCACTTTCCTGTCCTCATGCCCTTCTGTGAAAGACGACCCTCTCCAGCCACTGGCCCTGTCACTGCAAATCTACCATTCTATACAACAGGAGCTAGTGTTAGAGAACAACAGATTTCATGTATCCTTTATGAGGAATTAATTATCCAATGTTGGTAAATTTATTAAGAATTCTCCATGGGCTGCCAACAGCAGAGGATTAGACTAGAGAGCAAAACGGATGTGCTGAAATCCATACATTTATATTCCACTGTTTTCTTAGAGCTATGAGAAAATATTATTTCATATGGACATCACATTTCTCTTTAGTCCTGTCAAACATTTGATGAGCATTTGAGTTTTTCCTTGCTCTGTGGATGGCAATGTGACAAGTTAGGCTTCCACTTATCCCTCAGGGGCCTTAGCTAAATGCACATACCTTAGGTTTCTCTTGCAGCCTGGTTTCCCCTCTTATGGAACTCATCTTTGCTTCAAATGTCTTCTTTAGCAATACAGAGAGTTTAGTAATGGGTGAACTCATTTTCTCCAAGTTCAGAAATTATTCAGACTTCAAGGTTTTTGGAATTTAAAGGGGATTCTTGGTTTCTGTGTCAGGTCACCCATGACACAGGGCAACTTCTGTTTTTAAGTAGGATAAAAAAACTTTTAAGAAGCTTATTGAAAGAGCTCAGAATATTTTGTGGACATCAAATAGTTTTTAAAGAACAATATTTGGATGGTTTAATTATAAGAAAATAGAAAACATGCAGATTAAATTGACCCTAAAACACACATGGTTTTAAAATTAAGGGTGAAGAATTCTGACAAAATACAGTTTTGAATCTAAAACACATGAACAAAATCAAGAGGACTGATGAATTCAGATGATAGCAGTTGGACTAAGGTGATTTGCTATATAGGATCCAGAGGAGACCACAGGCCACTTTCCTGTGCTGCCTTGGACCTCCTTGTCACCTGGGATTATATTTCCTACCTCCATTTTGCCTTTTATCCTTTTATTAATAAATGGATAAAAATACTAAATCCTTCCTCTCTTCAAGTTGGGATGTTGTTTTTAGATTCTAAAGATAATTATGTGCTCTTTGAAATCCTTACACATAAAAATTTTGTCTCCAAATTAGATTAGGTTCTTACCTGAAGGAATTTGATGACCTTTACCTGTTTGACTTCATAATTGCCAGAGAGTTGGGTGCCACTATGAGTCATGCAATTGGAAATCCCATGACACTGTGGTGTTTACTCTTTTGCAGCCACAGAAACTTTTCAACAAATATGAAATGGATTAAAAGGCCCCTGCTACAGTGGGGCTGGGCAGGTGTATCTTCCTCTCCTAGTGATCTTCCCTCTCTGGGGCACAGTGTAGGGCTGCCCAGCAGAGAACAAATTTGCTCAGGGTGCCTTGTTTCTGTGTGTTTGGTAACTTTTGTGCATGTTCTTGTCATTGTGGTTGAAAAACTATTCGTGGGAGTCTTTGAGGCCTATCGTGAAGGTGCGTTTCCCCAGAGAGGTTTTGCTTCTGCCTGGCACCTATGAGCATTACCAGTCCTTGGCCACCCTGAACCAAACACAGGGGTTGAGGCTCTCTGGGACCTCCAGACAGTACAAACCCAGGTGCAAATCCACATGAGGCTGGCCTCTGGCTAATGTTTCAGAGACAGATTTTTTCTTTTTTCTTTTCTACACTTTCTTTCCCTTCTCTACCTCTGGGTGTAGCAGAGGTTAGTTGACTTCTGGTTGACATGTACTCTGAGGGTGTAGTCATTGGGTCCCATTTAATGTGGGGAAGGATTTTTTCTTAGACTCCCTTCTTGCATTGGCTCTGAGCCTTAACTTCTTCCCACCTCTGCGTAAGTCCAACAACATTTAGCAAATTGTCTTCTGTACAAAAGCATCCGTGGTGCTCAGGTCTTGCATTCCTCTCTAGCTTCCCACTTTCCCTTAGATTTTGGCCTGGTAGTTCCTTATAGCCTTTTGTAAGTTTGTTGACACTTTTGTAAGGCTTCATTTTGTTAACATTTTATCCAATATATTTAGGTATTTTTGCAGGAGATTTAGTCTGAAAAAATGTTTCACTGTCTCTGAAAATAGAACTTCTCTAGACATAAATCTGAGTTGAGAGTTCCCAAGTATCTGCTAGTCAACTCAGTCCTACTGCAAGGCACTGCATTAAATCAGGGCTTTAAGGATTAGAACAAGGAGAGCACCTTCTGCTTCTCCTATATTGGTTGATGACGTATGTTCCACTATTTTTCACTAATATAATCTGTATTAGAGATTTTATAAGAATCTTGTTTATCTCAGTCCTATACTAGATAATACTTAATGGTGGTATAAAATATGATTTATTTTCACAGGATTTTAAGGAATTTTGGATGCTGTCTATTTTAAAGGCTAAATTTAATTGGACTTTAGCTTTAGGGGGAAAAAGCAATATGTTTTGAAAGTGAGTATATGATGCATTCATTTATCCCCAGCAGAAGACTAACTCTAACTGAGAACAGAAGTATCAACTCCTCCAATACAGAGTTTTCCCACTTTGCCCAAGGCGATATTAAACTGGCTTCCATACTCTACCTCTCTCATCAAAACAAAGTCCCTCCTGATGTAGGATCATTGTGGGCTCACGCTCCAAGCCAGCCACTTAAACAACCAGAGTCAAACGGTGTTCAGGAAGGAAAATCAAAATGCTGAAAGCAGGAAACGGACCGGGGAGCTTGTACAAGGCTTTTCTAGAAACTAGCAGCCTCAAAGAAAGGAAAATTTGAGGAGAAAAGGAATGCTGTCCTGCACCTGATGATTCTGTTTCTGACAATGAGCTAATCCCTGACTGTGCCTGGGCCTCAAAGCACAGCCGCAGTGCCGGCGAGAAAATACCTGCTCAGTGATAGGCGCCCAGTGGGATTTGTATGAAGGAATCAAGGAGTGTGTGAATGAACAAAGGGACAGAATGCCCTTTCCTTCTGGGTTGGCAATATTCCTTCTGCTCTTCAAAGAACAGTTGTCACCTGATTGCGTTGTGAAATGTTTCCTGACTTACTGGAAATAAATTATGCTTTCTTCACAATTCATGCCCTGTGGCGATATTTTTCAAAGTGTGGACTGTAGACCATCTACCTCCAAATTCCCTGAGGTGTTGGTTAAAATGGTAGATTCCTGGGCCCTATCCCATACCCACTGAATCAGAACTTCTGGGACTAGGCTCAGCAATCTGCATTTTTAAAACACCCAAGGTGATTCTATCATACAAAGGCGTTTGAGGAGCATTGCGTTATGCGAACGTTGTTATCACCATCAATAAACATTTATTAAGCAACCACTATGTTCATTGCAAATTGTAGTCTCCATTTTATGAAAATGATCTGCAGGAAGTCTGTAACCTATTTTATCACGTCGTTTGATGCTTCCTTTTTTTTTTTTTTCTTCCAAAAATTTTATTGGGGGAAAACTACAAAACATTTACAGTACAATGTTTACAGTCACAATTTGTAGCGAGCTGATTTCCCAAAATATATTACAACTCAAGTTGACTTATCTTGTTACATTCAAAAACCTACTCTGTCAAAGTAGTCCAGAGAGTACATACATAGTGATGCTTTCTAATGTTGAATGCATCTGTTTACCTTCTCACCATAATCTTTGTTAAAAAACATCCATACACATATTGTACCATGATGAGTTTTCTATAGAATGAGAAAAACAGGCAGAAATATTTCTATCTAGACTCTAGACAGTTAAAGTCTGAAATATGACAATATCACTGGGGGATGTAAAATTCAGAACTTGAAGAGTTAGCAGGAAAGGGAGTTGTTCCTTTCAGTTTTCTACAGTTTGGAAATTCCTTCAATCCTGAAATTGTTATTCATTTAAGCCAGTTTGTCTTATCTTTGTCCAATATGGCTTCGCATAATAAAATAGAATTTTCTAATCAGAATTCCTTTTATGTATGGATGAGTCCAATTAGCTTGACTAATTCTCTTTGGTAAGGAAAACCTAATGGATACTAAAGATATTTTTTTAAAAGAAGAATCTCTCACTAAAAGTCTATATTCCTAAGTAGTCAGCTTGTACAAATATTGTGGGTTTTCTTTGTTTTGTTTTGTTTTTTGCCAAGTTCAGGGGATTTCTAATGCAATATACAGGCTCAAGTGACACACTGAAGGGAGAGATTAGGACAGTTAAGCATGCTGCATGTGAGCAGAGAGCCTCTCACATCTCTACACCACATCCCTGTATGAAAGAAACGTGGCTTAAAAACACAATCACTTAACACAGTGCATTCTTTGTTGCAGACAATAGGTAGGCAATTGATCAGTTGTTTTTTTATAAAATGAAGCAAGTCTTGACTGAGTTTTCAACCTCATTTTTAAGAGCAATAAAAATATAAAGCAGTACTCACATGTAGACACTGGCAAAGAACAATACTGTGATGGATTTACTACTTCCTTTGAATAGGCCTTAGATTGGAAATCAGCTGAACTTGTAGGTTTCGTGTCCTCATTCGTCATGTATGGTGCTGGCCTGCCAATGTGAGCCATGTTGCTGCACAAACAGAAGATCTCCAGGAAAACACAGTTCTGATGTGGGCACGCCCAGCTTGAGCTGGAGAAATGCTTTAAGGCTGCTTTGCCAAGGAAAAGGAGTGATTAAAAGAAAAGCTACCAGGAATCTCGCAAAAAAGAGGCCATAGAGTCATTAACCACCCTGGATCATCTGAGGTGCCACCACCGTTAGATGAGAAGCACTGTGGCTTCCCTCAGGGTGGGTACTGTAAAAGGGAGTTTTCTAGACTTCTAAAGATAAAAGCAGATTTTATAAGACAGAGCTGAAAGGATTCAAACAAAATATAGCATCTTTTTGTTTATGAAAGGCACACTGGTGTGTCATCGCCTGGTGTCACCCCAGAATTTTGTACTCAGCTATGAGCAATAAACTCATTTGTCCAGAAAGAAAAAAATATTCTGGAAAAATCTGGTCGATGTAGTGATCATTTAATAATTGCTCCTTGTGATAATTGCAAAAAAATCAGCTTTAACTCTCACTTTTCCAAAGGGAAATAGAAGATAGGTTTATAAACATTTTTTTAAATGAAATCTCCAGAGCAATTTATGTGCACTGCATATTTGAAACAATAAAACGGAAAATTTAAGGCATTTCCTGCTGCAAGATTCAATCATGTGAAGGCAAAAGGGTCTAGTTGTGTATTACCCAAAAGAGCACAGAATGTGTGTACTCAAATCAACCAAGAAGAGTTGATAGGGGATGGGTCCATTGATTAGGAGGACTATTCTCTCACCTGAAAGTGTCTGGTGGTTGGAAAGTTTAATCATAAAAAAAGTCCATCCACTAGCTTGATTCAGCTACATGAGTATTGCTGACAATTCATCTGCAAAACACATAATCTACCTCACTTGTAGAAGAGCAAGAGGAGAATCTTCATATGGGGTAAAACAAATCCCATCATAGATTCAAAATGCCCAAATAGATTTTGTCTTTTTCTCTTTCTTATCTTTTCCTCCTGGCCTGTTTTATGTAAAGGTGCTGCCTCTGCTTTATGTCTTTTGTGTTCTCTTTCATCCAGTGGAATTTGTGCTGTGTCTTAAGAGCTCTTCTCAACTGTAAGTAGCATATTAATTAATTATTGAGTTAGTGTAACAAATTGTACATCAGTGTATTTTATAATTATTCTCCAATTAGATTTGGTTTATTGAGTTAGAGGAGGAAGAGAATGGGATTTCTGGTTAGACTAGAGGGAATGGCATGCAGGGTTTTGTTCTGAAGTGGGAAACATTTTGAGCTTTCTTATTAAATAAGATCAAGCAGTAAGTATGCATAGCAGCTGGAAGAATAGACAGAATGCGATTCCAAGAATCAGATGCCATGTTTCTTCTTTGCAAGACTTACCCGACTTTTGGAAAGCCTGCAGCTCGTATACAAGGGGAAAATGCTGTCTGGAGAAGATACGCTGAAAGAGGAAAGAGAAAGAGTTGACATGTTATTGGCATGGGGTCAATACTGCAAAGGGTCAGGAATTTGGAGTATTTTAGATGACAGAACAATTTTGGGCCTGGGATATAAAGGAAGAGCAACATAGAAATCACAGTGGACATTGCGTCCAAACTGTCATATGCCAAAGAGCCTATTTGAAAAAAAAAAAAAAAAAACTCCATGGACATTTGTGACTCCTAGTATATGTTTAGTGTATGTACTGTTGAAATATTTAATGACTAATTCTGGACTCTTTTCACTTGTAAGCTTTTATTCCTTACACCAGGGATCTTTGTTCAAGCATGGTCCCACATACTTGTCCACGTCCTATACAATCTGGCTACTAGCTCCTTTCAAATGTCCCCCTCCCTGTGCTGCCTCCAGGAGCCTCTGCTCAGCTGTGCTGGTTTGTCCTCTGAACACACAATGGCTTCCTGGGCGCTTGCTCAGAGCACAGCCCACTTTCTGCTTGGTCCTCCTGTTCCTCTTCACATACCCAGATTCTACCCAACCTTCAAGGTCCAGCACAAATTCTGCCTTCCCTAGGAAGCCATCCCTGCTTTCTCTAGCCCCAGAACTCCTGATGTTTCTTTCTGAACCATTAGCTTGGCAATTATATATATATATATATACATATACACACACATATATATACATACACACACACATATATATATGTGTGTATATATATATCATTGCTTATGTTGTTACTAGCATATTAAGGCTCTATGCCTTGTCTATCTTATATGGCCATGAGTTCTCTGAGAGCAATGGCTGGGTCTTATGTCTTCATACCCCGACAGACCCTAGGACAGTACCCAATACATAGCTGGAGCTCAATACATGTACAATCATAAGTTTGTAAACAACAACAGAACCATAAAACCACAAAAAAGTTCTAAAAAACCATTTCCTTCATTCATTGCAATTCCTTTCCAATAATATTAGATTCATTAAAACTAATTATTTGTCAGATGTTTAATTGAAAAACTAATAAATTATTAGCTTTTAAAAATGCAGTCATTGCCATTAAGGAGGGTTCAAGACATATGAACTACTTTATTTCTTGGCATAATATTTGTATTTTCTCATAAAATGCAATAGAATAATATTACCTTAAAGAAGTTATTTATCATCATTATATTTTTGTATTTATTCCTGTTGCCTTCTTACTATTAGAGAATAACTGATGAATTTTCCATGTAGCATAAATAAAAAAAGGAGGGAGAGGCGAGGATATCCCATTGGCGTTCTCTCTCCTTCCACAAAAAAAGGTCCCAAGTTTGACCTTTTTTCTTCAATTGACACTCACCCATTGCTTTGGCTCTCTTTTCACAGGTTAGGGCTGGGCAGGAGCCCAATGTAATATTCTATTAAAACCCTGAGCTATGGGAACACACAGTGAAAAGTGGGTATCTACAGGCAGCTAAGTGGTTAATTGCAATTCATGGACCCAGCCAAACTAAAAAGCAACTTGTTCACCAAACCACCCTCTTTTTTCCTCTTTTCTCTGGAGCAATCCCAGCTCTAATTAAAATGTAATATTCTCCTTATGTGATTCCTTGGAAAAGTTTGAAGAATGACCGCATAATACAGAGCAGGTTTTCCAGATGTTCCCTGTCTTGGCTGGTATTCTCATGCACAGACTCTCCACCCCCAAATTTCTCTTCTCTATACTTACCAGATGACCTCCTCTCCCCTCCCACTTCTCCCCTGCTGTCCCCGATATATTGTACATAACTTCCTGAGTCTTATTGTTGTGCCTTCAGTGTATAAGAACCATTACTGAAGTGCAGCGGGCCAAGAAAAAAGTAATACTTGCCTCCACAGAGCACTTTAATGCTATTTACAATGGAAAAAACAACTTTGAACTGCTTCCAAAATAACAGGCATTAAAATCACTTCTGTTTGCACTTGAGATGGATTTCGCAGTAACCTTTCCAAACCTGCTTCCTCTGAATGTTTTTCAGTCCACAGAGTGGCTTTCTCAATGAAAATTTAAAATGGTGCCCACATAAACACTTGACACACACCGCAAAAGGCAATTTTCCAACACTCACTCAAACAGTCGCTCGTGAAACCAGGGTCTGCAGTCACACGATCCCAGTGGAGACTGTATAAGCATGGAGGTATTAAGGAACACCATTCCAAAGTATGAATCAATAAAAGCGGCCACCATGGCATAGCCATCAGGGTTAGGTGCATGTTTGATAAAGTGATCACTTAGCGTAGTTCCATGAATTCAATTTCCCACGCCTCTCCCCACACATATTTTTCTTAAACCTTATACACCTTAAGTCTTTTAATCTGGGTTCATTAAACATGATTTCTCAGCCAGTGGTTGCAAAATGACATTCTGTAAATGAAACCCGTGTGGTATTTGTTTTGTTTTGATTTTGACCTGTATAATTTTTTCAAAATTTATGAATTAGTAGCTAATGTTTCAAATTGCAATAGTCCACTGACAAATTTGGATTTCTGGCTTCTTTGAGAGATCATTTTGACTTGGCATTGTTCTGTGGGCACTGAGTCGAGTGGCTGTCCCCATTATGGGGGACAGGAATCTTCTGCTCTCTAGAGCTTCTGATTACAGTCATTTTCTCCTATCGCCTACCTGGCATTGAGTTTAATGTGTTGGGTCATAACTTTTTCAGTTTCAATATTTTATAGACTGAAATTAGGCAAACAAGACATTTTAAAGTTTATTAGATTTAGTTAATTTTTTTAAAAAAAATATAAATTTTCCCTCCATAGTGTATTTCTCACATCTATATTCTTGGGCTCCCAAGTAAACTGATGTCTATCATGCAGCAACCCTAGTGGCTAAGAGCAAGGGCTTTGGAGTCATGCAGCCTTGACTGATTGCTAGCTGTGCGGTGCTGGAAAAATTGCTTAAATTCTTTGTGCCTCAGTTTTCTTATCTCTAAAATAAGTCCTTAACCCAGTGATGTTCAACTGTAGTGCAGTGAATCATCTGAAGGGCTTGTTACAACGTGGATGGCTGGTGCCATCCCCAGAGTTTATGATTCAGTAGATCTTGGATAGAGTCTAGAAATCTGCATTTCTAACAGATTCCTGGGCGGTGGCACTGATCCAAGGACCACGCTTTGAGAACAACTGCCTAACCCATTGGGTAAAGGTTAAATGTGATAATTGTGTAAAACACATGGTATAGTGAGCTAGTCATTTTGATTGAAAGAAAAAGTTATATTTAACTTGTTAGAGGTTCAATGTTTAACTCTTTATAAAACCTGGTGAATAATTGCATTGTAATAAATGGTATTAATTAGTGGGGATTCCAATATGTAAGTAAATTATTTCACTTCTACAACCTATATATTTTTATAATGCAAAAGAGAAAATTCACACCTTATTTTGGTCTTAATTTGGGTCGCCTGTTCTTCCACTGCTATAAGGGAAGAATGAATAGATTTGCCACAAGACATTGGAAGGAAAGATGAGCAAGAACGAAATCATCTTAGATTGCCATGAATAAAATCACATTCCATTCTTCCACCGTGCCTACATGTTCCTCCTATGCCCTCATGGACTCTAGACCCAGCGATGGAGAGTAACCCTAACAACGCAAGGTTTCCCTGCACCTGCAGGGAACACAAAGCAATCCATGGTCCATGTGCATTGCCTCGGAGATAGGCAGGAAGAAGTGGGATGGCCTCTCAGCAGACTCAGGAATCATTGGGGTGAGCTCCACATGGACTTAAAATGATTGAACAAATAGATTCCTTCCTTTTCCTCTTCCCTCCCTCCTTCCCTCTTTCCCTCTCTGTCTCTAGCCTTTTTTTTCTTTCTGTCTTTTTCCTTCTTTCCTATATTTGACCATTAAATATCATGGGAATATATCATGTGTTTTACAATACTGGCAACTGACACCTCTTAAAAAAAACCCTAGAACCCAATCCAGCTTGCCTGATTCTAATAAGAAAGAAGTTCTAGCATGGAATTCAGGTATATTCCACTCACAAAAACAGCTGTAGGGTGTATACAAGAAATAAAAGCTACATAAATAACACCGGGAGTGTACTGCGTTATACCTAATTAAAAATTTATGGACCCCCTGATTTTCAAAAAGTTTAATCAATACATTACACTCTACTTCCTCCCACAGCAGACTATGTAGGATTTCAATGCTCCGTCATTTGAGAGAAATGGGAGTATGAACTCATAGGTGCTGGGGACATTTTACTTGAGGGATAGGCTTGTTGAATAGTAAATTTTGTTATCAAAGAAGTCTGTGGAACCCCTTTTCTGAAGATTTCAGGGAATGTTCTAAGTATAGTTATATCCAGAGACAGCGGACTGGATTGAGTGACCTCCGAAGGTTCCTTTCACTGTGATTTTGTGAATATTTTTGTTATACCAAACCACTCCTTGCTTCCTAGCACCCCAGACGCTTATAAACCTCCACACATCTTCTCCATTGCATAGTTAACTGCCATGCAGCCTTTTATGAGCACGTCTAATAAAATACCCACTCCAGAAAAGCAGAGACCAGCAGAGTCAAAAATGCCTATGACTTAGAGTAACCTTTGGGAGAGGCACTCTCAATTGGTATTTAAATTTAAATACTGCATCATAATTCAGGATACTAAATCAGTGTATAAAAAGGAATCAATAGCCAGTAAAACTATAAGCGAGACTGGCATAGACCACACAGCTTCCTTTTCCATCTAAATGCTCCCAACTTGCCTCCAGATCTGCTTGACACTGCCTCACTTGACATTACTTACTCCATAAAACTTTACACATTGATAATGGGCAACAATAAGACTGGGCAGTTATTGTGGCATAAAATGGGAGAAAGAAGTTACCAGACCATCAAATATGGACATCGTTTTCTAGCCAAATGCTTTATTAATGATAAATTAGCAGTCCCAAATTAACACAGATGTGATAAAATATCTACTCCATTGACAGGTTTTCATTATGAACTATACTTGCAGGCTCAAACTGAAAAGGCTCATACTCCGCAAACCACTTCCAACTTCTGAAAAATGTGTCACATGTGATAGGCAAACAGAAGACATTTTAGGAACATTTCAATAAATCTTATCTGGAGTGAGGCTGATTTTTCTTAAGCAGACCAAGTTGGGTTGGAAGATTTATAAAAACAGATTGATTATTTTCTGGTGCCATAAGAAAGGAAAGCCACAAGAAGTCCTTTGCTGCTGACATTTTTAAAGATATTACACTCTCTAGCTTACTGGACATCATCAGATGATGCAGAATATTAGGAAAATATAGAGGAACAGTAAAGAAATGAAACCAGAGAAACAAGGGTGTATTTGCATCAAAAAACTGGAAGAAAAAAATTCTTCCATTATTTGCCCCTTTCCTTCCTACTTATGAGCCAAGGCAGTCAACAGCTCTTTACACGACATGGAAGCTTAGAATTAAATTGCTTTAGCGTATGAGGGCTTCAGTATTCTGGCCTAACAGCTAGTCAGTATCTTTTTCAACATGAGAACAGGCAGTTTGGCAGATCTATGGCGTCCTAAACTAACAGACCAACTTCTCCCCTTGGTTGTTTAGGCCTCTATAAAGAAAGAAAGAAGTGCAGTCCAACAGTGATGACGCCCGAGTGGAGAAGCACACTCAAACACCTATTATAAGCTAATTCAGAGAGACTTTTTACGTATCCTGTAATGATATTTCAAGGTATGTTTTTTGACTTGTGGTGGATTCAAATGCATGCAATGAGTCATAGAATAATAAGATTTTATTGTTCTTGGAATTGGGTTGAAGTATCTCCTTTACCTCCCACCCCTTTCATCTTGAGGCATACCGGGGCCCTCTTTGCCCCCCATCCCAATATGACCTCATGGCACAAGTCCCTCGAGATCAATGCACGGTGAGTATTCAGCACAATTCTCACTGCACTGTGTGGTCTGGGGTTTTGGATAATGTTCCAGGCATAGTTCTGAACCTATTGTATGAAGCAGTAAGCAGCCTTGCAAGAATTTTGCCATGAAAAAAGAAAAATGAACTGGACTTCATGATCAACCAGGCACACGTGTGGACAGACCCATTCTTGGACCAAATCAACATCTCTACCCCTGTCCTGACAACCATAAATTCAGAAGTCATCACCACATAAAGTGCCTCACGCACGAACACTTGAACTCTGACTCCCTTTCAACAGCCTTAATGGTACTGCTTGCCATGTCATTTTAACATGCCCCGGTTTTGTAATGCCATAAATGACAAGCTCGACTATGATCATAGCCCTTGCTGCCAAACCTAATGCCATAACACCTCTGTCATATAACATGTGGCCCTGATGTGGCACACACACGGGACCGTCCCCGCAAGCCTCCGTTCTCCCCAGCCTTTCTTTCTCTATTAGAAGAAGGAGGCCTATGACCCACTACTGCAAAGTACAGACATGAAAATAATTAACCGCCTCTTCTGTGCAGCTGTAACTTACATTCCCTGTGAGGAGGAAAAATGGAGAGAAAGAAAAAAAATATCAAGGCCCAGAGACCCACGTTTCATTTGGAACACTAGGGGTTCTTGGTGGAGATCATTAAAGTGTAGTTTGAAATATTTTCCTTTTCTCATCAAATCACTAGCCCTGTAATTGATGTCATAAAAAATATCTATGTTCAGTTGCAGTGAGTTTCTCGGGTCCCTTCAAGTTATCAATTATTTACATCCCAATGAAATGAAAGGGAGCTGTAATACAGGGTCCTGAGATGTCACCGAGGAGTCTGAGGGTGGCGTCGTTAATCTTGTGCATGGCACCCACGAAGAGCGCGTTTTACTCTTCTTGGGAAAGTTCATTTCCCTTTCTCTATAATACATTATCTGGGTGGATTTTATTGCTTCTCTTCATAAATAGTCTCATTGGGCTTTTTGTTTGTTCATATCCTCCACAATTTATACTCTTAAGGATGAGAGGAAAAACACCAGCGCCTTCAGCTCACACAGACCCTTTTCTCTGGATCTCCTGGGCTTTAGCCATTTCCTCCTCATTCCCATAGCACCCAGGGAGTTTTGTTTACCTACCAACATTCACACGGTCCAGATTCTAGAGAAAATTACATTTGCAAATGGCACAATTTCATTGGTTTTAGAGGTCTTTCTCTTCTATTATTTCCTTCTGCTTTGATTTCCCCTTCCCAATTTTTCTTCCCCCATTCACATAGCTGAGTGACTCCAGCAGAGCCAGATAACTGTGCGATGGCTTGTCTTGTCCTTGGGGGGAGCAATAGAAAACGTTTGGTGGTAAGTCTTAAGACCCTAACTTGGCCATCGTGACTTTAGTGATATAAAAGGAGTCTTGGCTGCACACCACTGTTACATATTCTAGTAAAGAACTTTATGAATATAAAGGTAAAATCTGGTAAAATCTGGTACTGCGCCTTGTACCGATTCATTATTTTCAAGTTTATTTGGGATGGTCCTTTTATAGGCTTCATTGTAGCAACTTGAGACAGTTTATGGAATCAGAGTTATTCATACTTCTAAACTCTATAGTGCAATAGGCCTTAGCTTTTCCATCATGCAAAGTGCAGATCCAAATCCACAGGAATCTATTCCTAATCAGCCCATTTCTCTGATCTACAGAGTACAAATTAGGGTATCAGTGATGCAGCACGCAAATGCCTCAACCTTTTAGAGAATGGCAAGAGGGCTCTTTCCAGGACTGAGGAGGCATATATATTATTATTCCCCATCTAGTCAAAAGGGAAGCTTTCAGGACAGAAGGAGGCATGCTGGTTAGACAGGATTGCAGCCACAGTCCTTTATTAATGCTGCAGTTGTGTGTTCTATATTTACTGTTCCCTAGATATTTAAACATCTAAATTAGCACGGGGACATGGGGAAATTTTGCCAACATTCAAATCCTGAAAACCTCAGCAACTTGATTAACTTTGGAGACTTGCAGTTCTGTTAGCCAACAAGTATTATGCCATCCTGAGTTTCACAGCACACCGTAGCAATACAGAAAACTAATATTCCTCTCCCCTTAATGTCTTGCAAAGAAAGGACTGTTTAGGACATAAAGAGATAGAATATGTTTCTTTAGTGCAGCTACGAGGGATTTTTTTTTTCAAAGTGATCAAAAGTGTACAATTAGGTGCCTGGGATGAAGGACCCGACAGTTGTTGTGATCTCAGCTGGATGTTACAGCTTCCTGTAGCACGGACGGGGACCATGTGGCTGACAGCTATGTGTTTCCCATCCAGAAGAAGCAGAAGAGATCCAAAAGAAGAGTGTGTGGGGGAAGGAACAGGTGGGTAGGGCGGAGGTAAGAAGTTCCCTATAGCTTTCCCTTGATCCCAACCATGGTCAATACTTGATGGTTCTTTAACAGAATGTGGCTCTGTTGAGGACAAAGCAAATGCAGCTTAAAGAAGCCTCTGCAGCTGGTTTCAAAGCTGAAAGGAGTAAGGGTAATAAGGGTTGCTTATTTGGAGAAACCACTAAGAATATTCTGGAAATGTGGACATGAATTTATAAGAAAGAAAGTAGGTACAAGTAAACCCAAGTAACCTTATTTTTCTTAGCCCTATATGATCTGTATTTTCTATTATAGGCTATGAACAATGCTTTAATTTATGCTGAGCTTGATGTTTTCAAAGAGTGTTCACACACATTTTGTTGCTCAGGTAGGTAGGCCTGGCTGGTGTCCTGCCTGCCTGTTTTAATGCTTGGAGGTGTAAGTGACTTGCCTGATGTCACACAGTCCCAAGCAGGAAGGAAAGCTCTTGGCTCCTGTTTCATGTCCCCTGAGCCAGCTCTTCTGGGGCACAGCCTCCGTCTCCATGGCCTCCTCCATCCTTCCTTTGCTCAGCAGGGCACAGTGCCGTTCCCTGTTCTCGGCGGCAGCTCAGTAAACACTGATTGATGAATTAATTGGCAACAGTGATAATGACGGCTCTCGAGTACCTACAACCAAAGTTGTTGTTTTCCTCAGGGATCTGCCCAGAACTGATGTACCTAGGGATGGCATTAGAAAAATAATGAACAATATCAGTGGATATTAGTGACTGAGGAAGCAGACTCTGATTTAGCTCTAGACACCACACTGAGATTCACACAATTAGAAGTTTATAGTCAACTGTTGGATGATACAGTCCATTAATCTTTCTAACAGTTACATGGTTCCATTTGGACCAGGCTCAGCTCTTAGAAAATGCAGACTCACTCCACTGACTCAGACGGGAGCCGGGGCAGCACATTCAAGGGCAGCGCCACTGCTGGCAAGCAGACCTGAAGAACTATTTTGGTATCTTAACTATGAAATGGAACTTAGGCAAGTTCGCCAGAAGGTCAGTCCTTGCTTTTGCTTGCCTGGGTCTTTGCTTCTCTGCCCTGCTTTCCTTGTCCACTGGGCTGGGAATTCAAATATAAAAAGAAAGAGAGCATCTGTCACCATCCGCTCAGAGAATGTGGCCAAGGGATTTCACTGAAGTGGACTTGAGATTGAAATCATCCCGTTTGGGACACAGTGGCATAGACAGTCAGTGTGAATATAGAGACTCCAATGATGAAGTGGGTAGTTTGGCCTCTCAAATTCCCTCTGGAGCTTGAAGTACCCGGTTGGACCATATTGAGCAAAAGAACACACGGTCCTCGAATCTCCAAACTTAGAATGATGAGGAGAAACCCATTTCACTTAGATCCTTTCTATTATAAAGAACCGCCTCTTGGCGTTAAGAGCTTTGTGAATGTAATTTCATTACATCCATATCCCCACTTTTGTGGGCCGAGAAATGATGTCTTAGGTAAAATAACGCGCCCAAAGTCACGCAACTGTGAAGTGACGGGGCAAGGGCATGGAAATGGACCCAGGCTTGTCTCACTAAAGTCCGTCCTCTGAAATGCGCCTTGGAGTTCCTAGATGGAGCAGTTATGCTTTCAACTATTATCTGTCATTTCAACCATGAGGAGGAGGAAAGCGAAGAGTGAAAAACAGGGGAAGCTGGGAGAGAGAAACAACAAACTTCACCTACGTCACCATTGGCCTAGTCTGGCTGTGCAGTCAGGGTTTGGGGAGGGGGTTTGGATGTGGTTCTGTGATGCTTAAGAATAAGAATTAGGACGTTTTTGAGATCAGTTAACAAGTAAGCATCCTAATAACTGCTGAAAATTGCATGTGAGGCTGGAAAACATGGAAGGCTCTAGAAGAGAATGTAGAGCTGCTGTAGGACTAGTCAGTCCCAAGCACTATTATTATTCTGCACTGGTTTCCAATGACTATGCGGTTCTGATGTATGTGGTACTGGTCTTTCCACTTAAAAACACTTTCAAGATTTTTTATATTCTCTTCTTGTGTTTCCATAAACTATAACAACTGTAATCAATATTCTCTATCAATATATTCTAGTCATTGAGCACTGAGCCTCATCTGAAAAGATAGTTCCTGGAATTCCTAACAGTGATGAAGTCATCTACATATGGATTGTCCCTGGCCAATTTTTAACGCCAGTCTGGCTTCTCCCTGCTGCACAAGATCCTTTCAAGACAGTTCCTTTTACGTTCTGTCACTGGGTGCACAGAGAGGGCACATTAATTTTAATATTGGCTTTAATCAAACCTCATTAGGAAGGTCAATATGCTGCCAAAATCCCATTAAATAATATGTTAAAACACTAAATAAATAACACTTAGATTAACCATAGTTTTAGATCATTGAGGCAGACTTTTTTCTCTTCCAGTATCACAGCTAATTTAAGACTGCAAGGAAGGAGCTTCGCACACATTATGTTTGGCTTCTGCCCAACAATGTTGAAATATGATATTTAGAGCTAGTGAATCAAGAGACAAACATGTACGGCCAGGTGTGGTTTGACATAAAAATTTCTGCGAGACAATTGGTCTCCATGTATGATAAATGGTCAAAAATCTCATTCATTTCTAACGTCTGTGCTTTAAAAGGAAAGGTAAATATACAGAGGCTTCCTTTTCTTTGGCTGGCATTTATCTTCTCAAGTGTGGAGGTCCATTTGATTAATGTCTAGTCATTTAAGGAAAAAGATGTCTTCTCTAAATTGCATGAAATGTGAAATAATTAGGTCATGCTTCTGGGGAGTTTTTATGTTCAATTACTTAAACTTTTTAAAACTTTTTTTTTAAAGTTTTTTATGTTGTGTACTCCAAAGGGACCCTCACATCCTCTGTGTAATTTAATAGATGGGGCAATTTCGTGATGTGGATTCTTCTCTGGCAGGAGTCTCCATCTAATGGCAGTGATGGCTTTGAATTCTGGTCATGCCCAAATGGGGGTTTCATCTAGTGGGCAACCACATACCAACTTGTCCCTCATTCATACTTTCATTAACTATGAAAGAAAAATGCCTGTTTTAATTTGGAAATTACATTCTGTATTGTTGATCCTGAATAACATGGAGGCTGTTGCTTTTCATCATATTATTATCTAGTCGGGGTTTTGATTTTTGCTGTGTGCGCACGTGTGTGTGCATGTGTGTGTGTTGTCATTTTCCCCTAGTGAACTATTAATAGCATAGTTTCAAATATTACATAAATAACCCAGTTGTATTTGCTAGTTTCCACAATTCTTTAAAATCAAGATACCAGATAAAATAACGTTTTGATGGCCAGAGTCTATTATCAGCATGTGACACAAGCCTGGTCTTTGAAAAGGCATAAATCAGATAACGCATTTCCAGTGATGCTGTGCTCTTTGATTTTTTTAAAGCCTTCTGTCAAGGCTGCCTTTACCTGCATCTTTTGATAATAAGAGAATTAGATCATTGGCGTCATCACAAGATGCATCTGGCAACAGCTTTTCCTCATCATTATCGTTACCAGGCGTTTGTAGTGTTGGATTTCTTTCAGTTCCATTTGTTTTATGTCTGTATGTTTCTGGGTTCTCGTAGCCTTTCTCTCTCTCTCTCTCCCTCTCCCTCTCTCTCCTCCCCCTGTATGTGTGTGGGGTTTAAGAGACAGAGAGACAGACAAAGAGAGGCTAACGGAGACACTGAGAGTGAGGAAGAGAGAGATTGGTAGAGAATTGAAATAAGTTGGAAAGGAAAGAACGGGTAGCTGCATGCTGAGAATTCCTTCCCTGGCCCTAATCACACTCCTGTTCTTCATCTAATAAGCAGCTCACCAGGCATAGTCAGCCACTCCTTAGGAGAAGGACACTGAGGCTTTCTTTGGGACTATTCCCGGGTTTTGTATCCTCTCTCTATCTACGTACTTGCCCTCTTTCAGGCTCAGAGGCTCTGAAAGGTACAGCATAGAGGGTATCTCACACAGGGAAGCGCACATTTCCCTGCCTGTTTTTCAGACAGCACATTCTAAATTTAGTGGCACAAGAACAAACACATTCTCTTTGTTTCTGTATAAAGCCATCACTCCCTCTTCATGCTGAAGGTTCTGCTTTTGTTCAGCCAAGATGAGTAATAGATAATTTCCCACATAAAAATCCTTGCAGAGAGTTCCTCTCTGCTTCCTGAGCACACAGCTGAACTGTTCTTCCCGTGCCCCTGGTGTTGAGGTGGGACCATGAGACCGAGTTCTGGCCAATAGAATGTGGACAGAAGCTATTAATACATCTGCCACTACCCAGCTTGGCCATAAAACCTTCTGTGCAATCTCCCAAGCTGCCTCACTATCCTTGGCTCGAAGTGAGATCTTTGGAGATCCTAGAAGATGGAGGATTCACATGACAGAAAGGAGCTAGACTCATGACTCGCTGCTTGGAAGAGGTTCTCCCAGGGGAGCTGCCTGGCTAGGGACATTCACTATGAGTGAGCAAGCCCCAGAGATTCAGGGTTGTTTGTGATAACTGCTAGCATTGCATCATAACTTAATATCTGCCCCCTCCTTTTTGGAAGAACAAGTCTAATTCTAGTAGTTTTCAGAAAAGTCTTTTGATTTACAAGAAAGACACTAGGAAGCTGCTGTCTTTGAAGGGGAAATAAATCTGTGCAAAGCACTGATAACATCTTCAGCTATAATATCCAACACTGTGCAGTTCAATTTCAAGAGAATATATATTTCCAGTAATAATCAGGACATTTGCATTCTTCTCAATTTGGGGAAGAAATTATTATAAATGCTTCAGTTTGTGCATTAGTGAAATCCCTTACTCCCATGGTATACTTGTCACCTGACTGCTCATTTGCAGGTATTCAACATTTCTGATAAGAATATTCCCTTACCTGCTTTTAAATCATTACTGCTTTTATAATGGCTTCATTATTTCTTAATTGTCCTAATTTTCTTTCTTACCTATTCTTGTTAAAAGTCAATTAAAATATGAATAATTTCAGTGTTCCAGAGTGTTCCAGGCATCCTGGAAACAAAATGAATTTCAGATTTACATTCATTTGTCAGTGAAAGGCGGAAGAGGAGGGTAGGGTGGACAATTCTAGATTAACCTCAACTGAATTTAATGATGACTTTATGCCATGTCCCCACAGCACCCAGAATTGGGTAATATCAGAGCCAGAAAGGATCTTAGTGATCATTTAGTCCTGATGAGGAAATTAAGGTCTACAGAGAGCTGCACAGTTAGATGGTGATGAAGACAGGCTTAGTCCCAGCTCTGACAATTTCTAATGAAGTGAGCTGTGTGGAATTACACCTGTTTATGTAAGTAGCTTTCACTCTCTCCAGGACTGCCTTCTGTCTCTCTGGTTTCCTTCCCTGCCCCTAACCTAGGGTCCACGGACTAACAGCGCTAACAAACACCACAGATGCACTGGTAGGTTGATGTCTCTAGATGCTTTTGCTAAAACATAGTCCAAATAGACCTTTTGACAATGTATTTGTGAAAGTCTCTTTTTATCCCCAACCTTCTCCATTCCCTGTTTTTTTCTCTTTCATTTTTTTCCCCCCAATTCATTGGCCATTCTTGTTTGAGCTGTCTCTGGGAAAAGCAAGATAGGAGGGAATCTTCAATTCCCCACCATTATTGAGACATCACCCTCTTCTGCATGGTAATAGTCTTCTAATTGATTAGTAGGGTCACTATCACCCAGTGTGCTTTTTCAAGCATATAAAGATTTTTCCTGTTAGCTCAGGAATATTGAATTCTTGTCTCAGATGATCCTCTAACTAGCTCTGTGACTTTGAACTAAACTCATCATCCTTCTGACCCTTAGTTTCTCATCAGTAAAATCAGGGGTTAGTTCAGAATGCCACCATCTCTTTCAGTTGGAATTAATCAATCAATTAAATAATATGTGATGGCCACTGTGGGAGGCCCTGAGAATTAAAAAAAAAAAAAGCATAAGAAGTATCTCTTGCTCTATCTGCCTTGAAGTTCCTGCTTCTTCTAGATGGTGTGATAAAAATGGAGGGGGACTTGGTTTCTAGGGTAAGATCTGGTTTCCACAATCACACTGGGGAACGTGGGATGCAGGGACATCTCCTCAGTCTGTATAGATTGTCAAGCCTCCATTGGCACTTTTCTTTTTATCATTGTTCTAGATGATGTCACCATTTAAAGAATTGGGTTTTAGGTTTTCTACACAGGTCAGCCTATGATATGCACTTATCCTGGCCTCCAATTCTTCCTACAACATTCTTCCTTTGTCTGCACACAGATATACATATTTACTATACTAGAGCTCTATGTTTTTATTTTATAAAGTAGTTCTTTCTCAATGTGTTGTTATGAAACTACACCTAATTGATCAAAGAAAAGCAGTTCCTTCTCTCTGCCTCTGTTACACTTTAAAAGTTCGAATGCTTATCAATCATATTGACCAGGGTTGGAGGAAATTTGCAGGAACAGTGGAGGCAACCCGGGGTGGTCTGCCCACCAATAGTTCCTGGAAGTCTGTGCTCGGTCCGCTGATGTGGGATCTTTATAGTCCATCCTGTTTTCTCACTGCAGACTGCTCTGATGCTCTGCAAATCCAAATCATGTCCACCAGCTGGTCTCCATTTTATGTCTTCTCCCGTATTTATTAATACTTGCTGTTGGCAGTAAATAACCATAGATGACCTGTGTCAGTTTGTGCCAAACCCTCTCACCCTGGAGATGGTTTTTCCCAACATAACCATTGTGATCTTTCATAGTATCCCTCTTCGTCGGACTGACTCTGTGTTTGGCACATGGACTCAGCAAGTAAAGAGTCCTGGCTCATCTGGGGCACAGATGGGAGTTCTGTGTCATGAATCAGAATGATAGACTCAGACATTATGGCCCACTGTGGTTGGTGTTCATTATTTTGGAGTATTAGTGTATTAGTGTATTTAGTGTATTAGTTAAATCTGTCTTGGTTATAAAAGACAGAAACCCACCTCTATGCTGACTTCCTTTTTTTTTTTTTAGAGGATTTAATAGATCATATATAATAATTTTATTAACCTAGGTGAAATTTTGGCTTTAGGCATGGCTATATTCTGGAGTTCAAATTTATTTGGACTCAGTGTCACTCTTACTTGCTTTCTCTTTTGTTGGCTTATCTCTTGGCTGGATCCTCCTCTTACGATGGCCCCAGCAACTTTAGACTTACATCCCCCCCCAGCTCATGTTCAGCTCAGCCAAAAGCTTCCAGGTCTGATTATCACTGGCCGGAATGGAGTCAGGTGCCTATTTCTCAACCAATCGCCGTGGCCAGAGGAGGGAAGATGCTGATGGCAAAAGCATGTCTACTTCAGGTGCTGGCATGTGCCCAATCTTGCTGTGCCCTGAGGTTAGGGAAAGATGGTTCCTGGCAGAAAATTAATGGTATTGTTACCAGAAGATTCTGGACAGGCCAGAACACCAGTGGTCCACTGCAGTAGGGCATTGCCTGACCATATGTGTGACTGACTCATTTCTTTTTCTTTTTTAAGATTATATTTTTAGGTTATCAGTCTCCTGTGCTTTTTCCCTTGCAAGTTTTCCGGTTGTGTCATTATCACTGGTTCTAACTCTTAGTCAATGAAGGGTTTTTTATCTTTTCAGGACTTTAGCTTATACTTTCAAAAATCACAGATGGATTCTGTTATTTCAATTCTATGAATCAACAGAAAAAAATCACCATTGTACAAAGTTTTGACTGTTTCTATAATCCAGCGTGTGCATGGCAATGACTGCAGGGTATTATTGGTTATAAACACAATATAATGCTGTATGTGAGTCAAACAGCACATTTTGTACTTTACTTTCATAAACTGTTTTCTGGTTTATCAATTAATTTATTCTGTATTTATCAAGAGAATTTTGACATTTAAACCCCAGGAAAAAGCAGGCAGTCCACATCATAAAATTAACAAGTTTGGTAACCATAAAAAGAATAAAACATCATCTTCATTTGCAATGTCTAAATAGTCCACAGATGCACATGAGCTATTGCCAAGTTATATTTGTTTATTTACTTGATTTATAACATGGGCTCAATGCATAAAAACATCATAGCATATATTCAATAAAATATGTGCCTGCGTTAATCTACCGGGTCACAGAATTATGTTTCTTCTGTACTTCGGAATTCCTTAGCATGTCTTTGACACTCAATGTATGTTCACTAATAGTGATTCTTCCTTGTGGTTTTGCATAAACACCAAACAAAAAGAGTAACTGAGAGAGAGAGAAATAGAGAGAAAATTATATAGAAATACCTTTGGTGTCATTGTATTTTTCTGGATCCTTCTCAGAAAGCCAAATGGAAGTCAGTAGGTCTCATTCCTTTCCCCTCAAGAGACATGATGTGTTCATAAGATCTTATAATTTTATCGTATAATAATTCTAGGAATGGTTTCTAATTGTTACTCTGATTTTACTATTTGTCTAATCAAATATTAACTTTCTAGTTCCCGAGGTGGAAATTAGAGTAGGTTTTTCTTCTTTTTAATGAACAATCCTTTACAGACTCACAGACAGGATAAAGCACAGGTATGTTTTAATGACACCCTCTTCCTTCCCGTGACCTAGTGAAGAGGAAAATGGAGACTGTGTATTTAAAGAGAAGTGTAAAGGGTTTCTCATCAGGGTATGGTGCATTCTGATGAATTACTCCAACTACTTGGGTGCCCCCAAGGAGACTGGGCCTGCCTTTTTGTAGTCTAGTTTGGAAGAACACTTTGGGTCTCAGAAGATGTGACAGTACTAGCCATACATGTCCTGTTGCCTCATGCCACCCCAGAGATAGCCACCAGTTCCTCTTTCCTGAGGCCAGCTGGGTGTACTTCTGACTTAGACAGAGTAACTGGTCTTTCAGAGGCTAGGCTGCCTAAGTACAAATACCTGTCAAACCCTTTTGAAAAACAGAGCTAAAACTCAATCACTTTCATACATTTCAAATAGTGCATTGCCATATTAAAATTAGGTTGTGTCAGCCAGTTTTATATTTAAGGACCATGGGATTCGACTAGTTTAGAATGCAATCTTGTAACTAAAGAAAAAGTCTTGTTACAAATAGTCTTTGCTTGGCAGCTTTAGGTTTCATAAAGGGGATTGTTCTTACCAAGATAGTCTTTTAGACTGAAACAAAGAACATTGTTACAAATGTTGATCTCTACCTGGATTCTTTGATTCTATTGCTTCAGCTATAGAATTGATATGGCAATACTCACTGTCAAATGTATTTAACCTCTCATGAATGCCCTATGCTCTGACTACCCATGAAACGATTCCCTAGGTCCTAAGTTCTTCGACACTTCCCTGAAAAGCACCTAGAAAAGAAACAATGTCTGAACAGATGTAAGTATTACGTATCTTCTCTTTGATTGAATGGACAAGTATAAAAGGCTCAGAAATACAGGAATATGGATAAAAACAGCATCTACTAATCTTTGGGAGAAGTTTCTAGGCAACCAGTGTTGCATGACACAGAGATCATTAAATCTGTTCCATGATTATGCCTAGTGTTCCTAAGGGGTTCAGAGGTCTCAAAACATTCCAAACATTTTACAAAGACTCTTCCTTCAGCCTTATTAATAGGAGCTGAGGACATTTTGGAAGCAGGGACATTGCTGTTGCAACTTCTCTGAAAATGGAAATCTCATATTGGGCTTAGCCAATAAATCAACATTGTGATACAAGGGCTATTATCCTGTGTCTCTCACATTCCTGGAGTTTCCAAATGTGTGTTTATGGGTGTCTGTGTGTGTTTTAATTTCAGTCTGGTGTTAGAATTCTCTTAGTCTATGGCTGTAAACTGTGATCATCCTTTCCATGTGAGTGTTATTTCCTGCCAAGTAGCACAGGTTGTCACAACTATCACATTGACCAGGGGATTCCCCAAGTGACCTCTGGATCCCTTCATTCAAGTGGTTAAAATTTATGAGTTCTGGTTTTAGAATGATAAGATTCCTATTAGAGGGTCCAGAGGTTTTTTGGCCGAAATTCTGATTTCTCATGGCTTTTATTGGAATGCAGGCAGCTGTCAGTCTTGTTTCATCAGAGCAGGTCTGATGAGTCCAGAAATTCTTTGTATTTCATTGTTTTGGGCTCTGATTTACTGCTTCTAGTGGGCCAACTGTCCAGTGCCAGCAGTGTGTAAATGCACATTCTCTCATTCCTCTGGAATACAGTCTGTCATGATTCTTTAGACTTTTAAAATAAGAGACTAGCTGTCCACTGGTAAAGAGAACTTAAGCTGTGGGACAGGATGACCTCTTGAACTCCTTTCCAACTCTGTGTCCCTGCAATTTTTATTTCCTCTCTGGAAAGCAGATATTAACATTTGAGGAGGTTCCATGCTTGTTCGCTTTCTCGGCTTTTGTATTTCAAGTGTCTATTGATCGTGCAGTAGTTGCACGCTATTCCTTTGTTCTTTACATCTTTATTGATGCGAAGCAGTGCCAGAAACTGCTTTTTAACAGTTATTCAATCCCTGATGCCCTTCATGTATTAGATTTGGGATTTCATTTCTTAGAACTACTGGGCTGGCTACACAATTAATTGCTTCTTATTAATAAGCCATTAGACTCACTTGACCAACCATCAACAGCCAAAGAAAAGCACACCTCCCCCTCCTCTGCCTATATCTCTTTCTGTTTTGATGTTGAAGCTGTTCTCCTGTGTAATGGGAGACTTGCTGGAGTGTCTGGAGGTCTCTGGCTCATTTAAAGTGACAGGCAATGCTATCTCCTGATAATAAACAGATTTCCGTGGCCATCACTGTGACCTTTATCCTTTCACCCATCAGAGGGATCCCAGAAGGCCACTGACACTTAACTCTGGGCAATCACATGGCTCTTAAGGAAAGGGGTTTTATGTTTGTATGTGTGTTTAAATTTCCACCCACAGGCATTAGCAATCTGTGTTGAGGAGGAGGCTTAGCATATAGGGTAGCAAAGCTAGCTCTGGGACAGACAGATGTCTGTTTCAAACCCAGCTGCACCACTTATTAGGCACAGAAGAGCTTGAGTGAGTTACTTTTCCTCTCTAAGCCTCAGGTTCTCCTTCTGAAAAATGGGGATCACAGTGCATTAACCCAGCTTGATTATTTTGAGAATTAAACAAGCTGCCTGCGCGTAGAATACATTCCATAAGCATTTGCTGAAAGTGCTCTTTCTGGCCCGCAGCCAGCTGACTTACATTCAGCCGGAGACCTGCATGGTGTGATGCAATGAAACACATAAATATTCACCTTAACGTGGGACAATTGTAAATATCCTCACATCTTTTCAGATCAGGTTTTGCCACCAAATGTGTTCAGATCAAGTCAGCAACAACTGCCAAATGAGTTTGGGAAAAGCATCCAGTTTTCAGAGCTTTTTCAATTTGAGGATTGCAGATTGGGGATTGTGGACCCACAGAAACGCTGGGGCTAGGATCGGCAAGTCAGTCTTTGCTTCTCTCCCTCTGATATCTAAGCCATTTCCAAGTATTCCATTCTCCTTGGCTAGAAGCAGTCCTTTTAATCTGTGCCAAACAATGGAATTCTCGTTTTGAAGTCTTTTCTTCACAACTCTCTCCTGGGTAGATACGGTACTGTCACTCAGTTACCCACCCTGGTCCTTTACTCCTTCCTCCCCTGACTGTGAACTTGAACAGGTATTCTGGATAGGTTTGTGCGGTTGGCCTTGGGTAAAGGACTGCTTCCGCGATTTGTCCTTAATGTGCACTTTGCTTTCCCCCTCTCCTTCTATGTCAGATAGCCCACAGGGCAGGATCCTTCACAGGCTGCACTCCTCACTGATGTTCAACCTTCTTACAAAAGTGATTGAGCAAAAGAGAGTGAACAAATCAGTGTTCACATCTATCTTCGTTGCCATAAAAACAACTCAAACTCTTGTTCCATCAAAGGTGATCATCATCTTAAGAAAACAATAAAGAACTGAAAACAGTGCCCCAGGCAGTGCAACTCTTGATAGTGAAAGTGATCTTTATATAAAAGACTGTACTGAGAGGAGGATCTGACCTCTACTAATAAATAACAGTGGCCGCGGAGGAGCCATTGGCAAGGGAAATGAGGAGTTGCTTATATTAACACTTGCTGGCTCCTTTTCTCACATGCCAGTCTCTCCCACCTGCTTTAATTTGTCTTCCCTCATCATTGGAAATAGCTCTCCCCAGAGTCACAAGTGGCTTCCAATGGCTAAATTCGAGGGCTATTTCTCAGTCCTTATTTTACTTAAACTCAAAGAAGTATTTTATGCCATGAGCCAGCCCCTCCTACTTGAAATACTTTCTTCCTGTGATTTCCATGAAATCACGTGGAAACCAAGTTATCTCCTTCATCTTTTACCTGTTCTATTCAGTCTCCTGAGCTGGTTTATCCCTCAACCATTGGATCAAGAAATATTGGCATTCAGTAAGGCCCTCTTACCTTTTCCCTTGGTGACCTTTCCCTAGGTGATCTGTCTTTCCTGCACCCAGATGACTGACAAGTTTTTATTTCTGGTCGAGATCCCTCTTTTCAACTCCAGACTTGAATACTCTGCTGCCTCCTTCAGAGCTCTTCATGGGGGTCAACATATCCAAAATGGAGCTCACAGCTTCCCCTCCCAAACCTGGTCTTTTTCTCTGTCTCTGGAAATGGCGTCATTATTTGCTGTCTTTTGGAAGCCAGGCACGTAGGGAACATCCTGATCCTCCCCTCTCCCTCGTTGCTCATGGCCATCGACCATCACCTCCTGCTGGCTTTACCTCTTGGGCCGCTCTCCTGCCCACCACATTTCTTCTTCTCTACCCCCACAATACTAGTCCAGGTTTCTATCATCTCTTACTAAAATTCATAGTCCCATTTCTATGAAGGGAAGAAAGACTGGAAATTGGGAGAATACTAAGTTTCTGTCACAGTAACTGTAGGTCCATAACTGTTGGGATAAGTATGATGGTTGATGAAACCTTATATTTCTCAAATTTGCATCTTTTTGTTTGATACTAGACCATTTTGAAGACCTAGGAAGGGTCTCATTTCATCAGTGCTTTCAGCAAGGGAGTTGCTAAGACTTGTGTCTAGCTGCTTACAGTGATGGTGGCGCCATGCCTTGGGGAGAGGAACAGGGAGACCTCATCTCCTCTAGAAGCCCCTGAAGTCCAGTGATCCAGGGAAAGCTGAGTATACCTCTCTCTGATTTCTTGAGTCCTGTATAGGCTCAGAATGGAGAGTTTCCTCAGTCATGTGTGACCTACCCCTTCTGTGTGACAAGTATACAAGCTGTCCTGTCCTGATGTTCCCCAGACATGTGCCCAGCAACGGATACTGCCCCTGGATGGAGATTGGCAGGAGGATCCCAACTCAAACCTGCACACACCTATAGCCAAGGAGTCTGACTGGAATGGAACTGGGTCTATTTGGTTTCGTTCTTCATCCTTATCACCTACTGAATTTGAAGCTTATGATACATCCCAAGTCTCATCTCAGAGAATAGTCTCATAGTCTCAGGATCAGCCTCCCAGACAGAAACAGTTGCAGCCGCAGTTTCGAACAGCAGCTCTCACCTCCTCATTCTGCTTTTTTTACCAGTCATTCCCATTTCTGTAATCGCCACAAATGAGCACTAGTTTTTCATACCGGAAGTGAGGGAATTATCCTAACACCATCTTCTCTCTAGCCACTTCCATCCACATTATTAAATCACCAGGTTTCCACCTACAAAGTACTCCTAGAGTTTTTGCATCTCCATGCTTTCACAGGTACCACCCCAGTCAAAGCCATCATCTTCCTGTGCCCTGTCTGCAGCAGTCACCTCCTAGCTGGTCTTTTGGCATCAACTTTCCACTCACCTCCATCTATTCTCTACACAGACACCCCAGCGAGCTCCCCAAAACATGAATAATATCATGTGCTTTTCCCTTTCCTCTCGCTCCGCTCACTTCTTTCAGTTCTTTCAACATCATCATTCTCTTTCCTGCCTCAGGACCTTTGCAAATACTGGTTCCTCTCTCTAGAACTTTCTATCCTTTTCATCATCTGGCCTTGCTCACTTCTAAGGCTCATATTAAGTGCTATTTCCTTGATTCTCCAAACTAAATTAAATTCCTGTCATACTCTCAAATTTACCCTTAGACTTTCTATTGCACTTGTTTAAACTGATAATTATACACATATTTTTATGATCAGTTGTTTATGTCTGTCACCTCGAGAGTATAAGCTTCAAGAGGGCAAAGAATCCCATTTGAGCCGAATATCAGTGTAGATTGGCATCTAGTAATATCTCTGACACAGAGCAGAGTCTCAGGCTGCCATAACATACCCAACTACCATAGACTGGGTGGCTTAATACATTGACTGCCACACAAAAACCGGAAACTTTTTCTTGGGCCCACAGTGTTTTATTATGAAAATAGAATAAAAACTTCAAGTGTGATTTGAAGGTAAACATAAATAGAAAAACAAAATTTGTTGACTTCTATTCATTTAATCCATGGTTTTGGAATTAAATTGTCAATATTAATTGTAACAATAAGAACATCAACAAGTAAGATTTTACATATGCTTCACTCAGCCCTGGGATCAAAACTAGAGTGAGTTAAATACAACTCTCATGGCAGTTAATGTGTTAAACAGCAATGTTTTCTCTCACAGTTCTAGAGGCTAAAAATTCCACATTAAAGTCCAGGAGGGTCAATTTTGAGTGAGGGCTGTCTTCCTGGCTTTCAGACAGCCCCCTTCTTACCATGTCTTCATATGCCCTCTCCTTGGGCATGTGTGTGGAGGGAGGTCTCTCCCTCTTCTTAAGGACACCAATTCTATCATATTAGGACCCCATTGTGACCTTACTTAACCTTGATTACCTCTTAAAAGCCCTACCTCCAAATGTAGTCACATTGGGGGTTAGAACTTCAACATACGAGTGGAGAGGGGACACAATTCAGTCCATAGCATAGCTCAATATTTTTTGAAAATTTGAATATAAAAGTCATTAATGAAAAATTATTTGCCTTAGATTGATAGTTGATTGCCTATTGTAGCTAGATTTCATGAATATGTAAGAGTTGATTTTTTTGAAACTTTGCATTCAAGCACAATTATCTTAATAAACACTTTGCCTTTACTCTTTATTTTTCCTTTGCTGTGATAGTTTTCCAGGTAATAATGTGGAATTGATATCTGGATATATATGTGACAAAATAAAAGAGAAAATTCTTTCTAAAAGTTTATTAGAATTTAAGGGAGATTTGAAAGTTAAGTGTTTTTTTGCCACTTGAATTGACGACAGTTTAATTCTAAAGTCCCTTTAAATCTGGTTATGTAATTGGTTTCCTGGTATGATGGTTAATTTTATGTGTCAACTTGATTGGGTTAAAGGATGCCCAGGTAGCTGGTAAAACATTATTTCTGGGTGTATCTGTGAGGGTGTTTGCAGAAAAGATTAGCATTTGCCTCAATAGACTAAAGAAGATCCACCCTCTCCAATGTGGGCTGGCATGGTCCAGTCTGTTGAGGGCCCAGATAGAAGAAAAAGATGGAGGAAAGACAGATTTGCTCTCTCTCTCTCTTTGAGCTGGGATTTCCATCTTCTCCTGTCCTTGCACATTGAAGCTCCTGGTTTTGGGCCTTCAAACTTACACGAGGACTCTTGCCCCTCCATTCCTTGGTCAGGCCTTAGAACTCAGAATTTTTTATACCACTGGCTTTCTTTGTTCTTCAGCTTGCAGATGGCATATCGTGGCACTTTTGGGTCTCCATAATCACATGAGCCAGTTCATATATATATGTACACACACACAGGAACACATATATATTCATATATATATATATAATTGGTTCTATTCTGTGGAGAACTCTAATTAATACGCTAGGCAAATCATTGGCAGTGAAATGGATCCTGGATCATTGGAAGTACAACAGGAATGAGAAATTTGACAGATCACCCTATTGTTCCTGCTTAGTGTCTATCCTGAAAGTGATAGAATAAGAACCTCCACAAAACCTTTTGACTGTGCTCTGATACTTGTTTTTATTTTCCAGAGTGAATACTTCCTCTGGGTTTATTTCCTGGAAATTCTTCTCTTGTTTTTGTTTGTTTGTTTGTTTCTTAGGTGCAGGGGGGTGGTGCTATCTACTAATCGTAGCTTCTTCCAGCTAAACAAACTGGCCTCCTCACATCTATTAATGACAAATTGCAATACTGTTGTTGGACTAGAAAACTATCCATTAGAATCAGTGCAGCTACCAGAGTTATTAGGGAGCACATTGGTGAGTTTTTTTTTCCCTTGACTCAGTGCCCAAAAGGCATTTTATGTAGCTTCAGCTGTTTTGAGTACAATTACACAACTGGCGTGAACTTATTTGGGCAAAATCTTAGTAAGTGTTTCATCAGCAATAAAAATTTCCTGGAAAATATGTGTTTTCATAGAAAGTACCCTTACTTATGCTTTCTGGAAGTTAATTTCATGTGAATCACAATGAACCTTTGATATAGCTCATACAACTAGTTGATTCTGCCCAGGAATTATGTAGAAATCTGAACAGAAGTTCATCTAGTGAGATGTCCCAGGGGCTTGCCTGAGATGGTGGTTGGCACTGTCAGCCACAAAAGGCATTTCTACCAAGGGCTGACACCTCTCACTCTAGTATGCATTCCATCTTTTGGTGTAGTACTTTGTCAGAATGTAGCAAGTAGAGAAATCCCAATGCACAAATATTTTGTGGATATCTGTGGTTAGGATCTGAATCTGGTAGACATTCACAAGTGACAGGTGGCAAAAAGTCTGATAAGGAGAAGCTGGGTGATGCAGTTGAGAGCTCTGAGCTTTGTCCTGTGTTTGTTGCTGAGTGACAGTGGAGGCAGACTACCACGTACAGGCTCTGCGACCTTGAGCAAGCTACTGGACCTCCCTCTGCCTCCGTTTCCTCATCTCTAATAGGCATAATATTATTATTGCCTGCTTCGTAGGCTTGCTTGAGGATTAAATCAGTGAATACACAGAAAGCACTGAGAATGATACCTGGCATGCGGTTAGCACTTGACGTTAGTTGCTTACCTCTTTTCCTCATTTTTTTCATTTATTAAATAATTATCCAACTAACTTGCCTCCACTGAGTGTGGTTATGGAAAAAAACATTAATCCTGCCATGAGAAATGTCTAAATCAGTGTTAGAAATGATCATTTGATGCAATAGTTTATAACATAAATGAGCAAATAAATGCTTTCAAATATGAAAAGCTTTGGGCAGTGCGGTTCAATTCTTCCCTCTGTTTCTAGAAAATTCTTCTCTAGATGCTCATTAGGAGTTTCTACCACCCTTGTTTAGGCTCTCTCCTCCAACCTCCCTTCCACTCTGTTTTCTTAAAGTTTTTTTCCTCTTAGGAAAGTGAAAGCATAACAGCTCCAGCTAGAGTCGCCTGCTTGAAATAGCACTGGCACACGGCAGCTTCCTCAGCAGGCCTCTGCCAAGGAGCCCGGCAGCCCCACGCGGACTCTGGGTGTGCGGCTGGGACAGGGCAACAGACCCCAGCGGCGGGGCCTGGCTTCAGGCCTGGGCTGCTCTGCAGATAAGGACGATCCCCCCCTCGAGACCAGGCAGGCACCTCCCATCCTGCTGGCCTTGGCGTCTGTGCCAAGCGCGACACCAGGAAAATCTCTTTTTCATTGTTTGATTTTCCATGGGCTTTGAAAAAGTTCCCATTGATATAGCCAAGTCGAGAATTAAATTGGACTTCACTGAGAGTTGCTGAGACTCTTCGGCCTGGATTTGCTTGCTGGCCTCAGGGATGGCGCTCCTGACACCCTCCAGGGCTCCTGCCCAAGTCCCCTTCACGCACACCGACCTCTCACTCTGCTTTGTCATGGGAATTATTCATCTAATGTCGTCAGCGCCAGACAGACACGGCTGAGGAGGGCTTCGCTCTCTGGACGTGAAGTCACTGACGTTTTTCTGCTTTCCTGCTATGTGGTTAGGGAATTATTAGAAGGGACCTGTCTTTTATCGTCAGTTTCTGTTGGGTCTTGTGGCTCCCTAGAAAGCCATACTGCCCATCTCCTAAGGTGGTCTGGTGGCTGGCGAGGAGGAAACTCTCCAAACGCTCTATCTTCATACTTCTCTATTTCCTTTCTACGTCATCCTTCCGAACGCAGACAGGGAGAATGGCAATAACGTGAGAAGTTTATATTTAAAAACAGCAACAAAATTCAGAACCGAAAAGATCCCCTAGGAGAGTGCTTTCAATTTCCCCTCCCCCTCCTTTTCGCCCACGCCACCACCAACAGTGACACCTAGTGGTCAAATATAAATTAGTCCCTTCATTCTGAGTTGACTTAGCTTTTACTAGTCATCATTTTCACGAGAAAATAAAATTTTCTGTAGAAGCAAATAAAGGCTGAATTTTCCCTACTTCTAGGAACGCACAGAAAGATATATTCCTCATAATGCAAAACTAAAATATATTATTTGGAAAAGGAGGCAAATGCATATTTTTTCCTTAAGAACATATTGAAGCTTTTTATCTTTTTTTTTATAGCTTCTATAGACAAAGTGTTGGTTTTCTTTCCTTAGGTAATGGCCACTTTAACTTTATCATAATTTTAAAAGTTGGCAGCTGCTGAGCAATATTTTAAATTTCAACATATATAATGTGTGTTTAAAATATTTTCAGATGAGTGATAATACAAATCAGTCATTTGTATAATCTGTCTCAGAATCTTGGAGCCACATTTACTGGCAAAAATGGTTTCCTTTTTCATGACACTAATCTCCAGGAAGAGGTGAGAATTTTTATCTTAACAATTTTTTCAATAAGTAAAAAACAAAAACATCTATATTTTTAATGAAATCTTTTAGATTTAGAGGTTAAAAAAGGAATCACATTGAATTCATTTTTTAAAGTTCTAAATTTTAAATAATTACAGATTCATAGGAAGTTACAAAATAGCACAGGGAAATCCTGTGTACTCTTCATCCAGTTTCCCCCAACGGTAACATCTTAGGTAACTATAGTGCAATGTCAAGGAAATTGACATTCGTAGAATCCATGGACTTTATTTAGATTTCACCAGTCTTACTCGCACTCATTTGTGTGTGTATAGCCCTAGGCAACTTTATCATACATGTAGATACGTCCTTCACTGCAAAGATACCTTGTGCTATCGCTTTATAATATTAAGACATATGATTGAAACTTTGCCTATAGCAGGAATCACACATGTATTGAACATTATGGTCTGTGTTGTGTTAATTGTTCATGTGATAGATACTATTTACTTTTCTTTTTTCTTCTTTCTTTTTTCTTTTTTTTTTAAAAATTGCATTCATTTAAAGGAGCAGCAACAGTAGAATTACGGCAAGAAAAATGATGATTCATCTGATGTCTTGTCCTCTAACATACCAGATAGGATTTGCTCCAACCCTGGTTCTAAATTTGATACAGAATCAGTTCAACAAATATTACTGGGCACTGTGCTGGGTGATGAGGGTATTACAGGTGCTGACAGAGTGCCTCGCTGAGCACCAGTCCTCAGTTCCCCAGGTCAAGCTTCTCTTGGGCTCTTCAAGCCAAGGCCAGCCTCAGCTCCCTAGACCCCAAAGACAAGGCCAGTTCCAGCTACACAGCTTGGCAGAGTCACTTCTGATGGGTTACAGTCTTTTCAATTCCTCTTTGCTGATTTTTTCTTAGACATTTTACTTTTTCAAAAATGTGAATATCCAAAGAGTGACAGCATGTTGAGAAATATAACTTACCATAAAATATCAACATGATTTGAATTAGCTACTCTGGAGTAAGGAAAAGCATTTGCTGAAAGGATGATAGTTTTCATCTGTCCATGCAGCCCATTTGACAGAAGGGGTACCTAGAAGAACGACAGGCTGGGAGTCAGACATGTGCCCCCACCGTTGACTTTGGCACTAAGTTACTTGTGATATCAAGTAACATCGAGTGTCTTAGGTTTCTCATGTAAAAACAAGGGGGTTTGGTAGATGATGGCCAAGGTCTTTTCAGTGCTGTCTTCATAAAGTAAATCTAAAGGTTTCTTTATGGTTCAGGCTTCTAATTATTGGGTAAGTGATAAAAGTTAATTAGAAATGCTCCATATAACTTAAAATAGGCTTCCATCTCAAAATGAATGCTTTAGAAGCTATGGATTCTTGTAAATATTCTTCGAGGGTCTTTACAAGACTTTCCTCTGGAAATCACTCTCAATTTTGAAAATTTAGTGAAATTTATTTATTAGTAAATAATGTGGTAATGCATGGTATTATTCAAATACATGACATCTGGTAAGCACAAACCTCCCTAGTGAGGAAACTGTGAAGCTGAATTCTTGGTTTAAATATATCTCCTTCCAGCCATGTGATCTTGGGAGGTCCCTTCCCCTGCTTGAGTCTCATTTCTCCTCAGTTTGCTATCTATATACTGAAATTTTCTTAGATATCTTTCAGGAAACTTACTAGATAAAGTTGAAAGTTCAGGAAAACACTTTGTAGCCAAAGGCAAGTAAGATACTACCCCAATAGTATTAATATTTATATATATATGGAAAAACCTCTCAGATGGGTGATTTATTATACATGCAAAAGAAAAATAGCCTTTAATGGCTCTGAAATAATTATTTCTAGCTACCAAAATTTAGCAGTTACTTTTAAGTATTAATACTGGCAGTACCCTACTTTTGGACATAATACATTTCCAAAAACAAGCATGAAATTTAAGTGTGTAAAGTAGAATAAAAGATTCCATATTTTAAGAGAGGAGGATGTCCATTTCCAGAAAGTTAAAAATTTTAATTGATTTGATTCATACAAATCAATATAGTCAGTCAATATATGTTAATTAAGCATATACTATGCACCAGGAATTGTGCTAGATATTAGAGAAATAGCAGAGAACAAAATGTAGAAAAAGAGAAACACTACTGATTGGTGGAGCAAGATGGCCAAATAGAAACTTCCAGTGATCATCCCTCTTCACGACCACCAAATTCAACAACTATCCACACAAGGAAGCACCTTCAGAAGAACCAAAAATCAGGTTAGCAATCATGCTATCTGGTTTTAACATTATGTCAAGGAAGGAGGCACTGGAGAGGGCAGAAAAGACAATTTTAACATTGCCTATGCTACCGCCCCCCGCCACCCCCAGCAGTGCTGCACCAGCACACTCAGTGGAGAGAGAACCTGTGTGCCTGGGGGAGGGAGAGTGAAGTGACTGTGGGATTTTCCCTGCCCCGGCACAGTGAAACACATCACAAAGCAGAAATCTGCCAGTGCCCACAGAAGAAGCATTTAGACCAGCCTAGCATAGAGAAATCCTCTGCCCCAAAACCCGAGTTCCAGTTAGCCCCCCACCAGCTGACAAAAAAGAGTCTGGGAACTGGACTACATCCGTAAGGCAGTCAGGCCACAAAGACTGCAGTCGTTGGGCAATTCTTGCGACTGCGCTGGCTCAGAGCCAGTGGACTTGGGATGCACATGACCCAGTGAGACACTAGCGGTGGCAGCCAAGCCAGTGCCTGTGTCATCCCTGTCCCAGCTACAGGCAGTGTGTCTCAGGGAGCTCTCTTCCACTTGGAGAGAGCAAGGGGAAAATTTCAGAGGACTTTCTTTTGCAACTTGAGTACCAGCTTAGCCACAGTAGAATAAAATACTAAGCAGACTCCTGAAGCCCCTGAGTCCAGGCTTTATCTCCTGAGTCCAGGCATTTCTGGACCCAATCTGGGCCAGAAGAAAACACTCTGCCCTAAAGGGAAGGATCCAGTCCTGGCAGGATTCACCACCTGCTGACTAAAGAGCCCTTGGGCTTTGAATAAACATCAGAGGTAGCCAGGCAACAGTCACCACCACTTTGGGTGAGACTGGGCTGGCTTCAGGTGTGACCTGGTGCTGGTGGCCATGAGGGAGTCCCCAAGTCACTCCTTTCCCCAAATCTAGAAGTCTAGCACAGAGAGTGAGGGAACAGAGTGAGAGACTTTGCCTGGTAATCCAGGGAATTCTCCCATATCTCACCCTAGCCCACCAATGCTGTACCACCAAGAGTCTGCAAGAGTCACAGCATCCTTGGGGCACTCTCGGCTGATACGGCTGCAGTCATCACAACACCCAATTCTCTTTGAATATCTGGAAAGCCTTCTCAAGAAAGATGGGTTCAAAAAAGTTTAGACTGTGAAGATTAAAATGAATACCTAACTCTTCAAATCAAAAAACCTGAAAGAGATACACACAAAAAAATAAAAAGCAAGAAATTAGAACACTACCAGAGAAAATCACTTTTAACAAAGAAAGATAAGAAGGAAGTAAGAAAGAAAAAATAAAGAGAGGACCACAAAACCACCAGAAATCAAATAGTATGGCAGTAGTAAGTCCTTACCTATCAATAATAACGTTGAATGTGAATGGACTAAACTCTCCAATCAAAAGACATAGAGTGGCTGAATGGATTAAAAAAAAAAAGGAAAACAAGAGCCAACTATATACTGTCTTCAAGAAACCCACCTCACCTATAAAGACACACAAAGACTGAAAATAAAGGGATGGAAAATGATTTTCCAGGCAAATGGAAATCAAAAAAGAGCAGGAGTAACTATCAGATAAAATAGATTTCAAGACAAAAACTATAAAAAAGAGACAAAGGAAGTCATTATATAACAATAAAAGAGTCAATTCAGCAAGAGCATATAATGAGTATAAATATATATGCACCCAGCACTGGAGCACCCAGATATATAAAGCAAATATTATCAGTGCTAAAGAGACAGATAGACCCCAATACAATAACCACTGGAGACCTCAACACTCTCAGCATTGGACAGATTATCCAGACAGAAAATCAGCAAAGAAGCATTGGACTTAATCTGCAATATGGACCAAATGGGCCTAATAGATATTTACAGAACGTTTCATCCAACAGCTGCAGAAGACACATTCTTCTCCTGAGCTCATGGATCATTCCCAAGGACAGATCATATGTTAGGCCACAAAATAAGTCTTTAAAATTTCAAAAAAACTGAAATCACACCAAGTATTTTCTCTGACCACAACTTAATAAAACTAGAAATCAATAACAAGAGGAACACTGAAAACTACAAGAACACATGGAAATTAATGAGCATGCTCCTGAATGACCAGCAGGTCAATGAAGAGATTAAGAAGAAAATTTTAAAATTTCTCAAATAAATGAAAATGAAAACACAACATATCAAAACCTGTGGGATATATCAAAAGTGGTAATAAGAAGTAAATTTATAGCAATATGTATTTACATCAAAAAAGTAAAAAAGCTTCAAATAAACAACCTAACAATATATCTCAAAGAACTAGAAAAACAAGAGCAAACCAAACCCAAAATTAGTAGAAGAAAAGAAATAATAAAGGCCAGAGCAGAAATAAATGAAATTGAACCCCCCCAAAAATACTAAAGATAAATGAAACAAAATGATGGTTTTTTGAGAAGCTAAACAAAATTGGCACACCTTTAGCCAGACTAAGAAAAAAGAGAGAAGACCCAGATAAATAAAATCAGAGGTGAAAAAGCAGACATTATAACTGATACTGTAGAAATCCAAAGGATCATTAGAGATTACTATGAGCAACTATATGCCAATAAATTGGAAAACCTAGAAGATATGGATAAATTCCTAGACATATACAACCTACAGAGATTAAACCAGGAAGAAATCCAAAACCAGTAACCAAAACAAGTAATGATATAGAAACAGTAATAAAAAGTCTTCCATCAGAGAAAAGCTCAGGACTCAATGGCTTCACTGCTGAATTCTACCAAGCATTCAAAGAAGAACTAATATCAATCCTACTTAAACTATTCAAGAAAATCAAGGAGGAGGGAATACTTCTAAACTCATTCTCCAATGCCCGTATCATCCTGATACCAAAACTAGATGAAGACAGAACAAAAAACAAACAAACAAACAAACAAAAACCCTACAAGGCTTTTTGAAGCACAAGATCTGCACAGCCACCCTCCCCAGCTGGGAGCCCAGCCAGCAGCATGGAACTATTTATTCTCCCTAACTTGCTCCCCTACTTAAAGTCATAGCCAAGATGAGCGTCCTGCAAAGGCACGCTTGTGATTGTTAGCATGCAGGGAATGTATCTCTCTAACCTACTTCTGGAGGTCACTCATTTCATTCCCTAATTCCTGGATATTAAAAAAAAATGTCCCCAGAGAAGTAAAAGCTGACTTAAAATTGTTCTTCTGTGTCAATGACTGATTGGATAAGAAAGGACTGTGCTGGAAATAAAGGCCCGGATGATGGCTGGATGAGGGTGGGAGGGAAGAGGCTCAGAGAGGGAGGCTGGGGCTGGGGCATAAGAACAGAGCGTTGCTGGGAAGAACAGCATCACCTCCTTCCTTGTTTTGCCCCAAGCTAGCTCTGTCCATGTTAGACAGGAAGGGAATGTACAGGGGGCAACACTGGCTCTGTTCCTTTGTGTCAAAGCCTCTCGGAGTCTGTAAGCGCCTCAGGGCATCTTGGAGCTCTGGAGAGGGTGGAGGCAGTTTAGAACATCTCTCCATCAGGAGCCTGGAAGTGAGCTGGAGGAAGGTGGGGATCACCCCCGGCTGTTCAGTGTAGCCACTGACTAACCAAGGCAGCTTTTCCTGCTGAAGGGACCAGGGTGAGTCAACCATGGCCCTGAGATGGATGCAAGGAAGAACCAAGAGAGCTGTTTGCTCGAGGCAGCTAAGAGCAGTACAACTGGAAGTATAATCTAGGTGAACCTAGCCCAGGGGACATGGAGTCAGCGTTGGAGTCGGGACAACTGAGAGGCATACCAGTGTCAGAACGTGAGGCTGAAAGCAGGAGGATTGAAAACAGGACAGAGCAGGGGCACCAAAGAGTCCGGGGTAAGAATTCAAAACTGAAGTTGGTTACAAGAGACAGTAGGGTTAGGGGCTTTTGGGGACAGGGAGTGACTACCAGGGTCTTCTGGGCAAGCCCAGAGTGGATAACAGGAAAGCGAGACGGAATCTCTCCCAGAGGGTTTTCCCAGTCCAGCGAGATGAGCTGTTCTTTAAAAAGGTTTCCACGGGCCCCCACTAAAATGACATTGATGAGACTGCAAACTATATTCTCCTTGCAGATTCATTAGCCTATTAAAACTCCAAGAAGTCCTGAAACAAATAAACCCATAATTTCCCCAATTAATTTGACCTTGGACCCCTTTTCTTATCTTGGACTTAATCCATTCCTCGAGGCACACTTCGGGAAACATATTTTTATAGCTCTTTCTCCCAGTCTGGTTACAATGAACGCCCACCCAAAGTCTCCCTGGCTACGAGGGTGGTGCCCTGCAGAGAGCGTGCTATAAAGTAGAGGTCTCCCTGCCTTCCTGACACCCAGGTCCACCGGAGGGCATGAACACTGTGTTCACATCCTCTCCCCTCGCTGCCCCTGTGAGTACATGGGTGTCTGGTGAAATGTAGCTCAGAGAACATCAACAACCTGCTATATTGGCTTGAAAACTATTATAACTATGTTACAGGAACACCTTCGATCTACTGGGAAGGGTATTTTTCTCGTAGATGGAGAGAGATGCCCTTTTCTCCCAACTTACCTACCTGTACTTTTCAAATCTGGAGGGCTTTTTTTTCTTCCTTACTGTGATGCTTGATGCTACCTCAAGGCATAGCTGTCAGATAGCTGTACTTTATTGCAAGCGGGTGCTGGCTAACAGACCATGAACCGTTGATAGCTAATATCCTTAGTTACATCTCACCCCTACTGAACACAGGAGCTGAATTGCTAAATTTGTTTTTCCAAAGGACATTGATTAAAGGAGTTGACAAAGCCCCTTGAATGCGAAATTTCCAATTGTCTAAAATGAAAAGCTTTCTCGATCTTCCTGTCTTGGGCTGGGGAGAAGGTTTATTTTCCTACTGTGTGTAAATAATGGATTTTGCCTTTTCTGGGAATCCATCATCGTAGAGTATGTTGAATACTCAAACAATGGCAGTCTAAATTGTCCTGCAGTGACACTAACTAGCTGGAACTAATTCAGAAATATGCAGGGAGCATGATGAGGATGACTTCGTGTGTGGGGAAGAAGCAACACACCTCACCTGCCTCCATCATAGCTTAGCTCGGTTCAGGACAAATGCTGTCCTGTACAAAGCTACCCAGAAAATATCAAAACCTTGTTATAAATTACATCCAGCCTTGTTTTTTTAATTTTTCTTTCCTTCTTTCTTTTTTTAAAAGAGGCTCTTTTTCAGAGAATGTAAAAGCTCAAATACTTTTTACTCATTTTCTTGCAGAGAGCTGCAGGCATAACCCGCAGCAACAGCCAGTAATTAATCATAGCTCTGAAGATAGGAGCACATGTTCAAAGACATTTTCAACCCACTGAAACACATCATGGGTTTCACATTCTATCACAGAGCAAAATCTCTGGAATGAAGGTTTACATTCTTTTTGATTTTGATGAGCGTGGCCAAAGGTGGCTCCTGGTAAGACATCAGAGATGGTGGAATTCCTCACGAGGGATCTAGCACGAGGTGAGCATCTCTGGAGCAGAGTGAGGACAAGCAGCAAGATGGGCAGAGATAGCATGTGACACCGGGCAAAGTATCAGGTGAGTATTTTGGCTATGCTCTTTTGTTGCAATGAATGGAGACTCTTCAAGTTATGCAAGCGATTTATTGCAAAGATGCTTGTGGAACAGCATTGGAAATGGAAAATTCTTAGCGATGAAGAAGTTCTGGAAACCACCTTGGCTCTCTGCTGCTCTCAAGAGCCAGAGAGCTGCCCTCTGTTGGTTTATCTGCTTATTTTTGTCATCTGCTCCATTCTCCCTCTCTGTGGACTGGCCTTTATGGCTTACTCATAGCTTCCCTTTCCTTGTAATTTCAGGTGGCACATGTTCCCTCTTGCTTTATCCTCTCTCTATATATCATCCTTTTAAAACTTCAGCTCTTATTACTAACTGGCTCGTTTTCTTGGCATTTTCACAGTTCATGTTCCCAAGAGAGCAAATTTGATTGGTGTTCCTGTTCCATAAATTCAGGCGGTCTCTCAAGCCATCCCATGCAGTGCTCATCCACAGCCCACACAACTACCAGATGTCAGTTCTACTTCTAAATAAGCATCTAATCTGCCCTGTTCGCCCATCCTTACCACCACCACCCTACTCAAGGCCATAGTTACTCCTGCCCGGTTTCTCCTTAACTAGCCTCCCTGCTGACACTCCCACGCCCCTTCAGTCTTGCTTCCATCTTTCTATGCTGTGGATCTGATTGTGCTTATAATATTCAATGGCTCCCAATGCCCATGGGGGAAAAAGTCTAATTCCTTGTTGTGATTTAAAAGGTTGTAGGCTTCCATGACCACCCAAGCCAGGCCAGCCTCTCCTGCTGTCGCCTGTCCCCATCTCTTCCTTGCTCTCTGCTCTCTGGCTTACTCAACTCCTGTCAGTTTCTCCTATGCTTCATGCTCTCTCCTGACTTGGGGGCCTTTGTACCTGTTTTTCCCTTTGCCCATCCCCAACTCTCTTCCTTCTCAGCTGGAAGTACACTTCCTCCAACCTTTCTGACCCCCTGATAGGGTGTGATGAGGCCAGGGAGCTCATCTGCCATGTCTGTAGTTCCATCCCTGCTCCTGGCGGGTGCTGGCCGTGGCGGGTGCTTTGTGACCATGTCTTGCTGGTATGTTGTTGCAGCCCAGCTCCAGGAGGTGATCATTTCCATGTGGGAATCAAAAATGAATGGTAAATAAAAGATTGATTTGGAGAAAGGAAGAGAGTGAAGTGAAATAGAGAAAAATGTGGCATAATGATTTTGAAAAATTCTTGGAGTGTAGATGGATCCCTGAAGGAAGAAAAAAGATCTATGGACTTTGGTTGTTGAGACAAGTATGCAGTCCCCAGAGGGCTAGCTGAGATCAAAGGATTTCGCTGAGGAATCCATCTCAAGACTATTTAGCCATAAACAACAGCGGGATTCAGGCTCTGGATTAATTTCTTTAGCAGTTCACCTCCTTTCTAAAACATTTGGAATAGCAGTGGCACTTCGATGAGACACGAACCCAGACATCTGTTTCTTGGGGTTTCCTGGGACAATGTGCCTTCCAAGCAGCTTCCCACTCCCTACATGTTTCCAGTTCCCAGGGCTCTCTGGTGCTTCCTGATAAAGGTTCACAAACAGCTATGGAATAGTTCATTTGCCCTTTGAAAAACTTGGCCTGTGCTCCCCTCCTTGTGTGCTGCCCATAGAACTTGGAGGCCAGAAGAGACTGGCAACCTTGTGCACCTCTGCAAAGGAGAGAGGCTCACCCCTCTCTGACATTAATTTTCTCTAGGAGGGTCCTAGAGGAAACCAGCCATAGTTGATACATCTGCTCTACTGGTATAGAGGAGGTAGTGAGTTTTCACAATAGCCGCTAGAAGCCTGCAAGTGACACCATTCCCCCATCCGTTTAAATGTGAGAGTCTAAGTTCTTAAGGTGGCAAAATACACTGGAAGCCAAAATGAGGACAGCCCTTACATAATATTTAGAAAGTGGGAGATAGAGCAGGAAAGAGAAACTATAAACAGCTGGGAGTAACTCGGCATCAAGAAACTAGTTTTTTCTAGGTACACAAATTAGCCACAAACTCTAATGGAATCCTTTCCTTCCAGTAGCAGATGGTAGCCACAGAATAGTCTTGCCACAACTTAGGAAGAAGAAGTTGGCTGAAATCAACATGCACTGCAAGAACTGGGATTCATCTCCATTGACAGGTGTCAAAGAAGGAAGAACTTGGCCTCGAAGCTCACATGGGTGTTGTGGCCTGAATTAAAAAGGCTTATAGACCACACCCCATGACCACGTCCCTCCTAACTTGCCTCCAAATGTCCTGCCAGCCAAGCAGCCCTTGTCCTCCCATCCAAAGCAGCAGTGGCCTATCAGAAAAGCAGGGATCTAAATTATTAATTTCCTTGATAGTTCAGTCTGAAGAGATACAGGTTTCTTACCTATCAGTCATCCAATCTGAGACTGATACAAATAAACATTAGCTATGTCATTTAAGTCTTCTTTATTCCTGTTTTCCTCTGCAAAAAATAAAACAAAACAAACAAAAACAAAGCTGCCTTATCTATCTGAGCCTGGTTTTTTCAATCTGCAAAATTGGGGCATTGGATTTGTTGAAATTCTCTTTTAATTTAAAGTTCTATTACATGTCACTCAAAATAGTCAGAGGCCAGGGGAAAGAGGAAGGAAACATTATTTTCACTGAATGGCCATCACATAGAAAGAGTAATGAGCACTTGGGTGCAGAGTGCACAGCAAGCCTGACTTACAGACTGTGGATGCCCCATTAAATGGTGGCCTCCCCCGGGTCACAGCCTCCTTCCTGGCAGTGTCGTCTCTGCTCAGCGCCTGCTACTCCATAATGCTACCCATGTCATGCACTCCCTGACAGCTGTCGACTTAACTCTTAACAGATTTTGCTTATTGTTCTCCAAGGTGGATCACAGACCTGAACCTAAGGCCCATGTGGGTGGAGGCACAGGATTGCTGCAGAGATTTGCATTCATTCTTTTCTCCTGGTCACTGATCAACGTGTCTGGTGAAAAGCTGGATTTGTGAAGAGCTGCCCCCCTTTTGGCTGCCTGGCTTCCTCGCTCACAGTCAGGCCGCCTTGGGATGTTGATTTTTGTTCTTTTGCCATTGTTTCCCTGCTCCCTATTTCTAATTTCTTTTTTTTCAGAGGCTGACGCAGTTATTTCCACCCTGAGTGCTTGGCCCCACTCTCCAGTTCGGGGCTCTGTAACCCATGGCAACAAGAGAAGGGAAGCAGGTGATCACACACTACACACACATGCACACAAGCACGTTGTTCTCTCTCTCTCTCTCTCTCTTTCTCTCCCTCTCTCTCTCTCTCTGGCTCTGCCAGTGCTGCAAGGGGCGCACAAAGGGAGGAGTCTCTCTGGGCTGCAGTGCCAATTAGAGACACAGGCCTCATGGTGCTGAACGCTCGGGGCTTCCGGGTCACGATGCAGCAGCTGCTGGGAGCGGGGCAGCCTCTCTTTCTGCTGGCTCCAACTCCTCGTGTTTCTCCAGGGCAGCAAAGTAAAATCAGACCTGGCACGCACAGTTAGAAATGGCTTCATAATAGTCCATTTCCTGCTAGCTGGGAACCTTATTTTATGTCATCATGGGGACTGATAGAATTGTGCTTATTAGTAATAACTGAACTTAAATATATTTGCAGTAAGAAGAAACTGCCTTCCACGTAGTTTTACAAATGGAAATCATAAGTCATTTAAAATCTGAACTCTCACCCCTCTGCCCCACTCCTGTATTTATGAGTTCCGAGAAGCTACAACCCAGTTCAACAATCTTTTGTTCCTGGTCAAATTTCCTAGTTAGTTTGACCAAAGGATTGAAAAAATCAAATGACTGTCTTATGTTCAAGTGGTAAAAATTTCTTTTCTGTTCATGGACTAGAAATACATGGTAGGGCTGGGTGCGATGGCTCATGCCTATAATCCTAGCACTCTGGGAGGCCGAGGCTGGAGGATCACTTGAGGTCAGGAGTTCGAGACCAGCCTTAGCAATAGTGAGACCCCGCCTCTACTACAAATAGAAAGAAATTAGCCAAGCAACTAAAAAATAGAAAAATTAGCCAGGCATGGTGGCATATGCCTGTAGTCCCAACTCTTCGGGAGGCTCCTAACTCTTCAGGAGGATCGCTTGAGCCCAGGAGTTTGAGGTTGTAGTGAGCTAGGCTGACACCATGGCACTCTAGCCCAGGAATCAGAGGAAGATTCTGTCTCAAAAGGAGAAAAAAAAAAAATAAAAACTAGAAATACATGGTGGACACATGTTTATCTGACTTGTTCAGGACTAGTGGTACTAGATTAATATGAAAATCATTTGAAGTGAGGTATCATAAAAGTGCTACATACAAACCCATGTAATATTTTATTTTCACTTAAAACTTACAAATATACATTAACCTCCCACTCTTTTAATGTAGGGCCAAGGTCTGATGCTTAGAGCCCAACTTGTATAAGCTACATCCATAATGTATCACCTACCACTTCCAGTTTTTGTTGGGAAGAAGTACGAGCCCAGAATCTGTCTAGTTTTTACATTTCTCCCTAACTTTACAACAGTCTCATTCCCACTTCATTGGAAAGCAAAGTAACTTGCTTTTTTCCTCCCAAACAATTCAACTTATTTTTCACGGAAACAACTTTATTTTCTTTTGCATTCATATTGCATTGGTTTATATATTCAATAGCATTACAGATTACAAAAACAAATGAAACTGACAAAAACAAATGAAACTGGCAAAAACTGGTTTGGGGATAAACACAAGTACTCTTGATGAGGTGGACATCCAACTGGTGGGAGCAGAGGTGTGTAGACGTGTGAGAGAGCAGCACTGAGTATCACAGAGCAACTGGGAACTTAATCTCTTCCAGCACATGCCAGTTGAATGTGATTACCAATATCAGGCATACTAGAATGTGATTCGCAATGCTAGAAAGCTAATACCAGCGTGAACCTAGGTGGCCCCTTTCACTGATTTCCTCCACACATATGCTCCTGAACCTATATTTTCACCCCTAAGATCAGTTCTTTGTATTTAACATTTGCATACCTCTACTTGTCCCATTTGTTCCTCAAATCCAGTATGTCTGAAAGCAAGCCCTTTTGAGATGGAGTAGAAAATGCTGATTTTGCTAGCAGGAGAATTCCTTCATCAAAGGAAATCTTAAAGTCAGGTTGAAGCCAAGATGAGGGCCCAGAGGCCCAACCTCCTTCATGCTCTTCCAGAGTAATCCCAGAGTAAAGCCTGTGAGGATCTCTAGAATTTTTCAGAACACAGATGGAAAACCTTTGGAATAGGTACACTGTATAGGCTTTGGAGCCAGACAGAGCTGAGTTACATTCATCATTGTTTCATATGCTATTTGTGTGACTTTGGGAAAATTGGTTATTATCTGGGTCCCAGTTTCCTCAGAAGTAAAGTGGGGATAATACAGCTACCAAGAAAAACTGTGAACATAAGATGAAATGGTGCCAAAAAGCATGTGGCATGCTGAGGTGCTCAGCAGTGTCTCCAAAGCAGTTCATTATTGATGGTCTATTTCATTTAATGACACCCACTTTCCAAGGTTTTCAAGGTTTTAAAGTTCAGCCACCAGGGACTTTTCCTTCCCCTTGGACCACTGCTCTTCTACCACATCCATCTAGTCATTTGGGAGGTTCTGCATTTTCTATGCTCTTAACATAATACCCTCACTTTAGCTTTCAGTGTGTTCCCATTGTTACTACCCTAGCTCATGCCTCCATTGTCCTTTAACTTCCTGCTAATTTGTACCCATGAATTCTAGCTACACGCTGATGACCAATGACCTTCTTGCATCACAGACCTGATTGGGCAGATGGTACATGGAGTCCCTCGGTGGTGCCCAGTGGTCAACCACATAAAGTCCATATGACCGAGGTTGGCATTCAAAGTGTTTCAAGCTTTAGATACTAATCTTTGACCACTTCACCACTGACTTTTTATGTCCAGCCAAAGTGACTTCTCTCTGTTCTCAGAATACAAGAATTTCATTCTTCCCCAAGTCCATGGCCTCCACCTAGAACGTTCCCCCTCTACACTTCTGGCTAAGTTTCATCAAGATCTCAAACCCAGGTGGTACTCTTTTTATAATGCATTTTCGTCTTTTCCTATTTTAAACACCTTCGCCTGTCCTCCAAAGTTTATACCAATCTTCCTGTACTATTATTGTTTGTGCAAGATTGTCTCCCTCATGAACCTGGCTTAGAACTTTGCCATAGAAAGCTTCAGAAAATGTATCTTGGGTAAATACTCTCTGATAGATAAAATCCTGATATAATAGATAAGATCCAGATGAGGAAACAAAACCAAAAACAGATACCAAGCTGTACTGTGGATTTATAAAGTAATATCTCATCAGCAGTCTCTCAAATGAGGAGCATGGTTACCCTTAAAGTCTTGGTTTTCCTCCTGGGTTCCACAGGTAAGCAAGGACAGAGATTAATCCAAAGGAAACATGATTTTCCTTCACTCTATGTTTTGTTACAAGTTTGTTCATGTTTTTTAGAGAGAGAGAAAATAAAACTTCTATAAATTACTACATTGCTATAACCAAGGAAAACCCACATGCTCTTTCAAGTGTCTTTTGCTGCCATTTTATTTTCTGTCTTCCAAGCTTGGTCATGGGGGATAATTGGCCACAATTTCCTGAGCACATATATAGGAAATTATGACCCCAATAACAAGTTCTGACTTGCCCACATCAAGTACAACAAATCTAAAACATGGAACATTATAATGAATGGCAGAAAAAGAACTCAATTGGCATTACCAACTGAGCAAAGCCAAATCTCCCTTATCCTTTTTTATTAAGCTGGACAGACTGGCTAATGGACGTATGGGGCCTTGGGCTCCGGCAACTCACGGAAGCCACCATTAGCAAACAAACATCTGCTTGCTTCCTTCTGCGGTCCCTGCCAGCTGCAGCTGAGCCACAGTAAATTACACTGCTAATTCCATTGGCTCGTTCCTGCATATCTCTAATGCAGAATATTGATTTGTGCTGGAGAGCTGGGGCTTGCAAAGATTCTAAAGGTGCAATTGGGCAAAGTCTGACATTTTCCAACACCAGGAAAACCTGTGGGATGGGGAACTGTTGCTGAAGCTGAACGATACCCAGTGACAAGAATTAGAAGAAAAATGCTAAGGTTGAAAACAATGTATCAGTTCACTGAGAGTCCCTTTAAGGGTAAGAGAGTGGGAATCCCATAGGAGAAGAAAGGCCACCTTTTTAGTCATTAGTGGGAGGCAGGATGATTTTCATCCATTCTGAAGCATGGTGGGAATGGAATGAGGAAATATGGCCTATCTTTACCAGTTATTTGATGTGGAAATTCTACTCTAAAGAAAAAAAACCCCTCTAAAATAGATACATGGTTCTTGATTTTCAGGGGTACCAGGGTGTATTGGTTGAGAAATCAGGTTCAGGGATCCCCTACTATTTAGCAGTGTGATTTTGGTAAGGCTGAGCTTGTTGCTTCATGTTTAAACGGCAAGGATAACTCACACAGATTTGTGAGAATGGAATGAAATATTGCATAGCAATCACTTATCACAGCCCCTGCACATCACTGGATTCACTTTCAGGGCTTGATATTCTTCATCCAGAAAACCTTACAGACAGTAGATGTACACCCCATGGAGTGGGAGTTTGAGACCAGGATGTCACTGAGAAGAAATCCACCAACCACAACACCCTCCAGAGTTTACTAAGCACCTACTTATCTGGCTGGATGAAGTGTGAGAAAGTAGACACCCCCAGAAGGAAATTAACCCACATATGTAAGGCCAGTGGGAATAATACCATCAGGCATTCAGGGGTTATCAGGTTGCTTGACGTGTCAGGGGCTTGACATAAGCTACCCCATCCCCAATTTAACAGCTATTGAGTTTCAAAGAATTATTCTCTGTCTCATCTTGGTCAATTTAAATTCTACTGTCCCTGGCAGAATGAGGTGTGGAAACAAGATTGGGTATATGTTTCGAAGATGAAGCTGATATTTATTCCAAGCAGATGTTCAGGCAGGAGACCCTCACCTATACCGACAGCTGCCTGGTTTTTGGTGTTGTGACTTTTCTGTAAGGTAACCAGAAGCCCAACACTTGAAATCATGGGGCACATCAGAAGGTTAAGTAGAACCTCAGGCTTCTTTCTTTCTGAATTCTGAGCTATTGACTTTAAAATGAATGTTTTGGGAACTATCCTTTCATTAGGTGGGAACAAAATCCTGTGTGACTTTATGTGGATTACTCATTCAATCCACACTACATTCCAAGAGTAGGTACCACAATGCCCATTACGTAGTAAGGGACAGAGAGATTAAAGCTCAGAGAGATTAAAGCAGCAATTGTCTAAGGGATCACAGCTTGTAAAGTGGTAGAACTGAAATGGAATCCATATATGTCCATTTCATTTCAAAAACTACCCTAAATTGCCTACATTATAAGATATATAACAATAGGTGAATCACATGCAACTAAGTTTCAAACAGTTTCAACCTTCAAAATGGCAGTTTCATAGGCTGCAACCAAATACCTCATTAGACCCATAGCACATGTTTCATTCAACCTACAGTGTTGACCTAAACTTTCTGTATAGATATTATAAAATTACCCAAAAAGGAATGTAAGTAAATGTATTCGAATACTTTAGTCCAATTCTTCTCATTGTTCTGCTGCAAAATACCAAGGGGAGAACCTGACTGATCCTACCTCAATGATTCATACATTACTTGACGTTTTTCTAATAACTTTGTAATTAATCTTTGTATTTTTTATCAGCTTTATTGTGTTCTGACCAACTGAGCTTGTAATTCTGTTTCCCTCTTGTTGGCTGCTGAACTTCAGCGCATTTTGCCATCGTGACTTTTGCGTTACTTCTCAGTTCTTTCTATTCCCAGTGCAGCAACTCTGCTCGAGTAATTATTGCTCTTTAGACCTTCCAAACATGAGTATAATTTTAAAAAACATAAATTATATGAAACTGTATTAAATTTTCTGGGATCTACAAAATATTCTCAAGGGAGATGAAATCCACTAAAATAATATATATTTCACATGCATTTTAATAGACATTTTACTAGAAAAACTTTTTTCGATAACCTGAAATGGCAAAATATATTACTTGTGATATATACATATATAGGTGAATGTTTGAACATATAAATAATTTACTTAGTAATATTTATTATCTACATTTCAAATTTACAGCTAGTTAGTGTGTGGATTTTATAAGCTTTTCTCCCTCCTTCCCTACTAATTCTGTATCTATCACTATGATCAGGTAGTTCTTTTTAAGGAAATTTTACCATTTCTCTTCCCCGATGTCTTTACTTCCAGTTTTTTTCTATAAGCCTTTTGCTCTTGTTTTCTGCCAACTCTATTGAAAAACATATTTTCTCAATTTACAATTATAGGGACATTCATAAGTAGAATTCAATTACCTTTTGTCTAACTCAGCCCAGAAGAATGTTGGTGAAATAACATTTTTCATTTGCTTGGCACTTTTTATTTTTGGAGAGAACTTTCACCTGCTGTCATTTGATGTGAATATTACATGTATAGGACCCATGTCTCTGTAGATGCTTTTTTAATTTTAAAAATCATGTAGATGTATTTGTACGTATTTTAAGCAGTGTCTGGGTTAGACTGTCTAGATTTCCCATTTTTTCAGTAATTATTCAGTTTTGAGATCTTTCCCGGTTTTCAGTCTTTGAACCTGCTCATATGGACATCCTCTGTCATGTTTTACTTGTTAATGTGACACAGTAGGGTTCAGTACTCTTTTGCTGTGACACTTTGCAACGAAATTTACTCTGACAAATGCAAACATTTTCCTGCGCTAGTGGGTGGCGTGCTAGCCACTTTGTCAGAAAGGCTTACCTTAAAAAGCTACAAATTTCTGAGAAGTCTAACAAAACTCATGTTTTTGGGTGGTTTTCCTCAAGATCATTTAGATTTAAATATTTGAAAAGAATCCTCTAGAGACAACCTTTTAGAAAAAAGCACATCTCACAAATGATGGAGATGTGGCCAGAGAACTCCCAAAGCCACCACTGTGCTGCAACAATTTTAACATCCTGTTTTTGTCTTTCTCATCCAACAGCCGCCCCAGTAGTCCCAAGGCGCGTTCCTGCACACTTATTGCAGGATGCCACAGCCATTTCCTTATTTTGTGTAGCTATTTTTATTAGCTATGTGCACCCTGGTTTGGGAAGGGTTAACCCTCAGCTGTGCTGTTGGTGTGCCCTTAGTCACAATATGTTTCCTTTGAAGCAAGGGTGCAGTGTTTCCAAAGACAATCACTATAATTCTATGCAGATTTTTCCTGATTAATGAATAGGAATTTTCAATTGAATCTTTAAATGAGTCAGAACAATGTAAGAGATGAATATAATCCTTAAATTTTTTTATTAAAAGGCATTTCAAATTTGAAAAACTTAGGCATTTTATACGTATCTGATTTATTACCATCTGTGTTTCTTGAGTCATCAAGCTGTTGTAAAAGTTATATAATGCTTGCAAAAAAATAGTGTGATCTCTTTGTGAAGCTAAATGAAATAAAATATAAAGTTTGTGATACATTAAATCACAAACATAAATATGTACTTTATGGCCAGCTGTTATTTCTAAATGTGCACATTTTAAAATAGAAACATTTACCCAACGTGCTGATTAGCAATTTCCCAGTTCCGAAAGCCCAATTGCATTTAAGATGCAAAAGATTAAAATGCCTAAATAGATAAAGTTAATAGTTCATCTTCCTAAATGCTTTTATATGTTTTAAGTTTTACAGTTTCTTCCAACCCTGTAGACTCAAGGCCGGAGCTACTTTGATGTGGATTTGTGTTTTACGCACATGCTTTCATTGGAACCAAATCTGACTGCATCTCAGACACCCAGAGAAATGTTTGGCATACGGAAGGAGGCCATGTGGCCCCATGCTACTTCACACTGTGCATGCAGGTTCTTGGAGAAAGGGAACTGTTTTTCCATTACCGTGTTGCAAATATTCAACCTTCATTTTGGCTAAATATCATCTCACTTGCTAACATTCCATCTCTCAATGATTTCACTCCTCCCCCGAATAAAAATTGGTCAAGGAGAACATGCAAGATTATGTTGACTGTAAAATACAGTTCCTCAGGGAGACCTTATTTGTTCATCCATATAGCATCTCTATCTCCGTAGGTAGAGCAGAATTTGTAAATGCCTCTAGTCCTGTAGGACACATTGGCGATTAGCAGTTCAAAAGTTCATATGATGCCATATGTCCCAATAATTTTTATCTACATCTAAAACAATGCGGGACTGTCAAACAGAATCCTGCATGCAAACAAATGATGGAATGCAGGGGAACCCTCTGCTTTAGCCTTTCCCTCTTTGTCCGACAAGCTAATGCAATAAGGCCAATAATAAAAGGTTGTGTAGTAGACCTAAAGCCTGTGACAGATAAAAAAGAAATGTTGGAAACCAATGAAGCTTTTGCACAATTAGATTTTTTGAGGCTGTGCTGTAAGGATTGCCCAGAGCCTGTTCAGTCCTGATTGATGGTAAAATCATAACTACATCATATTAGCTCTAGAGTTCACTGACAGGTTACTACAGATTAATATTGCCACTGCTGTTCACTTACCATCAAACCAGGGGAAATATGAATTGAGCTGTTCTTCTAACAAACCCCGCATATTAAAAAGTAAGGTGTTCTACTGAACAATCTTCCCCTGCCACTGAGGAAAGACACAAACAATGTCTATTTGAGAGATATGGAGATACATCCCAGCATACTAATTAGTTTTCAGCTAGGAGAGCCCCATCACATCAGGCTGGCTAACGACCCTTCATGTGAGCTTGTTCCTTCAGAGCTCTTGGCTACAGGATTGCAAACGACACCCTAAAACATGGAGCTGCAAACCTTGCTGATTTAAATGCCGGCTGCCGGGCAAATTGCAGTGACATAAATTTGGCCATGTGTTTTGCATCGTGTGAATACGAAACAGGGGACGCCATGGAGCTGAGTTTTGTTTGCATAGGACTCTGGAGGTTTGGTGGGCTATTTTCAGAAATGCTATTCATGGTGAGGGGTGGGGGGATCTTTGGCTTTACTTTGAAAATGCTGAACATATAAGACATAAACATGTTGCTCTCCTAATTAGATCGTGCTGATAATAATGACATCCTAAAATGAAAGCATTTCATCTTTTTGCTATCCTAGGCCTTGGATAAAAATTCAACTGTGAAACAAAAACAGGGCTCACTACACAGTATATGCAATGGAAGGATTATTCTTGATTAGGAGATGTCAGTAAGGAACCACTGGAGTAAGAGAGGTATTTGCGCACCCTGCCTGGTGTGATAACAAGAGCCCAAGCTGGCATGAGGCTGGAGATCTGTGCCTTTGGCTCCTTGGTCAAGGTGCTTGTCTTCCCACAACTTGTAAGTGTAATGTAAGTGAGGGGATTAAACTAGGTGATCTCCAAGGTCCCTTTCAGCACTGTTATCCATTCTGCAGGCCCCAATATCTTATATACTAGACCATGTTTCTTTACATGTGGCCCTTGGATTTCAGCATCAGCATTTCCTGAGGAGCTTGTTAAAGTTGCTGAGTCTGAACCCCACCCCACACGGTCAGGTGCATGTTGAAGCTTAAGAACATAGCCAAGAGGGATAGCAGTGACTTGGCTAAAGTCATTGTGGACCTTACCATTGTTTTTAAAAGCATAAGCAAAGAGCTAGAGAGTTAGCCAGCACCCAGGGAAGAAGAAAATAATGTCTTTTTATATATTTAAAGAGAATCTTTAATCTATTATTTGAATTTATATTATCTATTTATTTGAAGAGAAAATGGTGACCCTGGCAACGATAAACTATAAAATCAATGGCAAACTGGGAAACTTAACTGTTAATGGACAGATGACAGACTGGGAGAAGATATTTGTAATGCTTGAAACTGATTCTGGGGGAAAAAAAAAACCCTGACACTGATTATTGCCTACAATGTACAAAGAACAGCAAATTAACCAAAAAAAGACAAGAAACCCCACAGACAAGTGCACCAAGGATATGAAGCTCAAATGGTGAACTGGTATCAGAAGGGGTGCTCACGTTCACTGGTAATCAGAACAGCATAGACTACTTTAGACAACTTCGAATGTCAAAAATTTAGAAAACTGGATAATGCCATGTGTTGGCAAGGATGTGAGGTTGTGGGAACTCTTTTTCATTGTTGGTGGAAGAGGAAATGAGTATGATCATTTCAGAAAGCAAGCTGGCAATCTTTATGAAAATAAGTTTGAGTAATTCTTAATGAGTAAGGTGGCAGGAGGCCCTCACTTACCCGGGATAGCAGGGAAAATCTGAGGTTCTGGCACAATTATTAATAGTGTCTATTTTCACATCCCAAAATGCTCTTAGGAAAATAATTTTATAGTCACCCAACTTCTTGCAATCCCACTTCTGAACACACATCCTAGAGAAATTTTCACAAAGGGACCATGTACAAGAATGCCTTTTTAGCATTATTTGTAATAATGGGGGACCAAGCCTGACACCCTCCACCAGGGGAATGGATATGTCAACTAGATGGCTGAATTCTATGTAATACCACGCAGTAGATGGAGGCAATATTTTCGATGTATATATAGCAATATGGATAAAATTTAAAAGCAAAATTAGAGGGAAAAGCTAAGAAAGAATGAGATTCTTTCTTGGGCAAAATTCCATTTGCCCAAATTTTAAAAACAAATTCAAATATATTAAATACAAACAATAGTAGATATATAAAAATATATGCACATATCAAAAATATCAAAATGCTTTTGTGAGGGTGAGAGGCATAGGGATGAGGATCTGAGGTGGGGAGGAATAAATAATGAAATAAGAGAAGGATATTGGGTAGAGTTATGTGATACGCTATAAAAAGAGGTGTAGGATTATTGTAGACCTCTGCCCTTAAGGTCAAATATGAAGGATAAAAGAATGGCTGTAATTTTAATTTCTGTCTCTAGGTAAGTAATGGAAAATCTTTCCTTTGAAAAATATGATTGTTAGCAGGAAATAATAGTTCATATAGAGGAAGGCTTTTGAGTCTGTCCCGTACAACTTATTCACCAGAAAGATGGAAACTTTGGTCCAGATAATTCTACCGTCTAATAATCTCCTGATAGTAGAGCCTCTGACATCGTAATCAATGAGTAACTCAGATTTCACAGCAAGGAGTGAAGCAAATGGTATTTGTAAGGTACCTATTTTTAACTCTCTCCTACAACTTTCAATGGCTTCCCATTTCCTATAAAGTAAAACGCCCCAGGTTGGCAGTGAAGACCCTCTACCATCTAACATCAAATACCCTCTCCCATTTACTTCACTAATTTCTCTACATTAATCCTTTGCTCTCCTAAAATGGTCCTTCTGTCTCTGTCATTGTTCATACCATGTGTCCTTCCTGGTGTGTCCTTCTATCCCTCTTCCTGTCTCAGTCTTATTTACTTTCAGGACTAGTTTGAGGTGCAGATCTGTAGAGCATTCCGTGGTCATCGCAGACCCAAGTGACCTTGACTTTCTCTTTCATGCAGCTGCTGTAGTGCTGCTTGAAATTATAATTACCTTTTCATACATGTGTGTTCTCTGCAGGGACAATGTTATACACACTGAACACTCTTACAAATAGTCCTAACTAAGCCTTTTAAAAAGTATAACTGAATAAACATTTATTGATCCCCCTGTTTGGATACTGAGGGAGGACACAAAGATTACTGGGATACAATTCCTGACTTCAAAAGAGCTTACAGTCCAATGGAGAGATATGTCAATTCCCAGAGAGAAATAAGAAAGTGAAAAATGTCAGGAAGTATCTTAGGGAGTGGGCTAGGGTTGTGGAGAGTGATACACAGAGGCTGGATGTGGATCTAAGCAGCCTCCCTGTTTCGGGTTGGACCTTAACCTTTTGTGCACACTGCTGTAAATCTAGGCCTGGCACGTCACTTCAGAGCTCAGGAGAGTTAGACACATAGAAATTCTTTAGGAAGGTCGGCTGGTGATGGTCATATAGTAATCTCCCCAGTACATAGCCAAAGCACCTCTTTTCTGTCTGGTGTATTCTAGGGATAAAATAATTGTTGAGTGAATCTGAACTTTGCAGAAGGAAGTGTTAACTGAGAACAGGGAGTGGTCCCCTTGACTGATTTGGGCCCACGGCCCTGATTCACACGGCAGGAAAGTTTGTCATTGGGTTGTATTTCTATGTAAGACAGGAAGGCAGTAAGTAATAGAATACCCACCTAAGAAAGGGCTAAATAATAGAGATATTTAATGATCTCGTATCTAAAGATGTTTGGGATAGGTGGTTCCACGGATGATTTAGTGACTCAACCATATTATTGCGGACCCAGCCTCTTCCTCCATTTCTACTCTGCCATGCTCAGCATGTTGACTTTGTCATCCTCAGACTTACTGCATCTTATACATAAGGTGGCTGCCATAGTCCTAGACTTCACATTGTCACAGAGCTGTGTTCAAAGGCAGGGTGGCAAGGAGGCTTCTCTTCAAGATCACTCTCTATTTGTCAGAGAAGGACATATTTTCCAGAAGCTCCTAGTGGGCTTCCCCTTATATCTTATTGGCCAGACTGGGTACGTGGGCATGACTAGCCACAAAGGGCTTTGGCTGTTTTAGTGCTACTGTAAGAGGCAGGCTTCATCAGCATGGAAGAAAGGGGAGGGATTGGTGGACGAGTAGGCAACCAATAGGAGTCTTCCACAGGCCACAGGTGTGTTGGGTTTCTCATAAACTACGAATCTTTTCTGCAATTTCATGCCACCACCTTATGGAATAAAATCATGTTCATGAGGAACAGATTCTCACAACTGCCAGACATGGAGTCGAGCCTCTTTGCTGGGTGGTGGGGAATTTTCTTTCATCTATTCTTTCATTCCTTTGTCCAGCTACTCACTCATCATATATTTATTGAGCATCTAGAAGATGTTCTTAAATTTTTTTTATACCACAAACCCCTTCGGCAGCCAGATGAAACCTAAGGATGCCTATTCAGAGTGCTTTTTAAAGCATTTAATAAAGTACACAGAATTATGAAGGAAACCAATTAAATTGAAATACAGTTTACCCTTTGGACCCTGTGGCCAGATCCTGTGCTGGTGCTAGGATATAAAATAATAGGAATTAAAGAGGGAACATTTGCTTTGTACAACTAATAGAGCCTAGTGAAGGAGCCAGCTAAGCCAAAGGTGACTTAAGACTCTGATAGGATACTCTGGGAGCACACATGAGGGCACCCAGCTCAATCTTGGTTAGGGTTGGAAGAAAAGAGAAAGATTCCCGGGTATCTAAGACAAAATCCAAAGAAATTAACCAGGAAAGAGGTAGTAGAAAATTAGTTCTGGTGAGAAAGAAAAGTAAGTGCAAAGAGAGACAGTAAAGAATTTGAAGAACAATTATAGTTCAGTGTTTCTGGAGCATAGAGGCCAAAGGGCTGGCTGGTTCTGGGGAGCTGGGCAGAGATGAGCTCAGGCCAAAACATTCCTGAAAGAGTCTGGTGCTGTGTTGAATGAGTGTATTATATGAGGCAGCTTTGACTAGTGAAGACAAGTGACAAGACTGTAGTGACCTTGCTGGGCTTTGCTCACTGTGGCATCTGCAGTCCTCAGCACAGTGCTGTATTAAATAATGGTTACTTCGGGGTTTATAATTCCTAGTCCAGCACGTTAAAACACACTGTGTGAGGACTCAGGCATCTGCTTATGAGAACACGCTCAGTCAGTTCCTAAAATAGAATCTTCTGCAACTCTTATTCTTCTCCTCCATCATATGCCTGGTTTAGAGTGGCTGCCCCACCCTTCCTTCTTTGGCCAAAAAAGTCAAATTCTTGGCTGCATCTGTGGGAGTAAGGCCTACGGGTGTGAATGGAGCCCAAGTATTGAGGGCTCACCCAGGACCACGTGGGAGGTTGAGTAGGGGCACTTGCCCATGAGGCCACCACACAGATTCAGGGCTCTCACCCTACTCTGTCACCAAGCTCCATGAAGCCACACAGTGGCTGCTCCCTTTGTCCACTTGTTCCCTATAAATGTACTAGAGTCATCATGCTCTAGATTGCCAGGGTTTCCTTGGTCCATTCTACCAACAATCCCCAGAGTTCACAAAAAGGTGGCTTGTGAGGTATTTCACACACTAGCATGCACCTGTCTCCCAATATTCAAGGAATGAGATAAGGATGGATAGAACATCCAGTGGGAATAGGGAACCCGGATTACGTGAGAAGAAGTGATTACAATCAGATGTTAGAGTTGGAAGGGAGCTTTGAACTTGGCTAGTCCAACATTTCCCCCTCACTGAGGACCATTTTACAGTTGAAATAAGAGAGTTGGACTTGATCATGTCAATTGTGTCCCTGATTAAGGTTGTAGAAGCTAAGTTGTCTAACCTCAAAATTTAGCGTCTTGATAGCTAAGATTAACGGCTTCGAATATATGTCTTCGGATGTCCTGGTTAAGCATAAATTCTATGATTTTGAATCACACCAAACTCTTTCAGTATACATGAGTGTAGTTCTCACTTAAATTGTAACCTTCTTAGTTCTTCCTAAGAGGGATTGACCTTTAGCTAAAATTTTTAAATTGATCCACTTTTTGTTATATGGACACTATTTTTTTATGGTTATCCTATGATTCATGAGTCAATTTGCTGCAAAAATCTCAAATGATGTGAGTGAATTATTCACATTTCATAGTGGAAACATAGTAGTTTTTCATTTCCCATGTCAGTTAAAATATCTCCTAGATTCTATGTTCTGCATTAAAAAAAATCTAGCAAACATGTACACTTTCTGTTTTGGAGTATGTTACAGAACTTTGCACTGTGAGCAATGTGTTTGTGAGAAAGTAACAGAACTGGGTAAAATTCACATAAGCTGGTATTCTCTATTGCAGGAGCTAAAAAATGTCGTTCTGAGTGATAAAAAGATCCTGATGTCAGTAGCCTCCTGATTTGGCTGAATCAGAGCCCCAGCTCATCAGTTAACTTCACTGTGTCTGAGCCTTCATGTGCAAAATGAGAGATAACCTAACTGACAGCCAGATAAAGACGAATAAAGTTTGCAAAGCACTTAAGACATCTACAGAATGATTTGAAGAGAAAAAGATAATAATCCACTTGGATTATTCTTTGATGACATGGCGGATTAGCCTGGTGACATAATTTATAGGCTCCTTTCTTTGTCCACAAAAGGCTCTTAGGATCTGTGACTGTGTTTCCCTGGAATTGTACTAATTTTTGGCATGTATCAGGCCCTGACCATGACCTAGATTTTGAACAGAAGATCAAGTGAGGCCAGATTAGACCTCAAAAGTTCTCTTGCTTCATTTTTTCTTTGCTTTTGATAAATACCACAGCACATAAATGTTTAAAAAGAAAAAATATGAAAAAGGTGTCTTTAAAGCAAAATCACATTTTGAAAATTTTGTCCAAGAATCCTTGCAGGTGGGCACTGAAAGTGAGCGAGGTGAGCTATTCTTTTGTATGGCAGCTTATAAAAATATCAAGGGGAAAAATGTACATGTTGTAATTATATAAGAAGGGATCTTATGAAGAAAGTCGGGCACAGAAATATGGATTTCCAAAATATGAAAGACATTGAGTAAAGCAGTGCAAATATTCTAGAAGTTTCTAATTAGGTTTTTCACTGTGGAATTCGCCTTTGGCTAGAGCAAGAGCCCAGCTGTTTTACAACAGGGTCTTTTGCCTCCTAGCAACATGCAGACAATGTGTGCCTTAAATAGCAAGGCTATTTTCAAGGGCTACATCTCTTGGTTGTCTACAGTTTCAATAACACATTTTCTGGAATTATAATTCATGTTGGAGCAGTTATTTCTTTTATTGTTTGTTTATTCAAAATTTTGACCTAGCAATAAATTTTATTTTTTGATGCATTAAGTTTAATTGGAGTGCAAGACTTTCACTTTGAGGTTTTGGTATTTTTTCAGAAAAAAAATCATTGGTCTTTAAATGGAAAGGTTTGATGGAATATTAAATTTGATGAATCATAGCAAGTGTCTGTGTTTGTTAGCTTTTATAGACCACATTAAAGAATTCATTAATAAAGTCACACTACATTGCTTTGAGTAGGTTAACGACTTGCTTCAGGCTGGTGTTCTCAGGCTTTGCCGTGAGGGTGGCTTGTGGCAAACTTAGTTCACTTTGAAATTGGAATACAAAAGAGAGATTTTATTTCCTATCTCAAAGTGTAGAAATTTCTTGGTCTTCTTTCTGTTTTCCTCTTCCTTTCTCTTCTTCAATCATCACACAAAATCTTATGCACTCAGATGTACACGGTTTGAAGCTGCAGGAAACCCTGGGGGAGCAGTGGTGTCACCAGAGAAATCACCCTCCCTCCTCGATGCTCCTACAATGACCTTCTAGCAAGTAGGAGCTGACTCAACTATGAATCACTCATTTTGAAACAAGAGCTGTTATTGGAGAAATATATTGTTCACTGTTTGTTTTTTTTCCCCTTGGAGGCTCTGTTTTGGAAGACAAAATATCTACAAGGCTCCCATAAGAATAACTTATACAGCCCCTATTACAATATCATCTATCCAGAGGCCACCCAATTACGTATTTGTTGACTGACTGAATAATCACTGGATTCAAGACTCAGGGATGCATATTCTCTTATTCTGTGGCTAGGAGCATTTGGAGTAATTATTACACTTGGATTGTTTACCCCAGAGAATTTTTGAGTCCAACTTTTGTTTTATGTGTTAGAGACAGCATTAACTTAAATCAGACTGGAATTGTGTGGCTGCTTTAACAATTTGCTCAATTGTGCAATTCCTTAATAAAGGCTTCGTAAAGGCTCTGGAGACACTTCATGAAAATTCATGAAATCTGTATCCTTCTCAGAGGAAACTCTTTCTTGACAACGTCAAGTGTGAAGGTAAATTTCTCTTAAAAAGAGACGTGTCCAGTGCCTTGATTCTGTTGGGAATTGTTAGTAAAATAAATGACTCAAATTGGTTTTGTATGGGAGACAAATCAAAGCATTTCCATGGGGCTGCAGGCCTGACCTGCAGTAGCTTAACCATTTCCTGAGCAACTAGAAGCTGCTTGATTGGATGGGTGATAGTTCCCATGTTAGTCATTGTGGAGAGAAAAATAAAAGTTCATAAAAAAGAGGCCACCAAGGGTTATATGGCCGCAATTGTTTCCAGGCTGAAACAACTTTGTATCTGTTTATTATTGTCAGTATCTTGTTATATTGTTCTTTCAGAATCAATAAAAGCTAAACTCCCCGCATGGTTTTACTACTGAACTCTCCTGGAAGGATATATAGCACTGAAAGTCAAGAATGGCAAAACGGGGACAGAGGCAGAACTCACGGTAATGAGTAAAATTTAAACCCAGTTTATTTAACAACCGTTTTCTGAGAGGAAGTTGTTCTATTAAGGTAAAACATATGGAAAGAGTCTCGTTTTCTTTTTCTTAATGTATGACGTAAATTTTTTCTTCAGAAGAAAAAAAGAACAAACCCCTATAGTAGGGATGTTTTTCTTTTGACTAAGAAAGGCTATTTTTAGAAGATTCCTGACTCAACTTTTCTACACTTCTAAGAGGTCTCAGCGTCAGTCGTCATGTGAGGTTCAATTTATCCTATTTAATGGTAGTTTTTATATTTAATGAAAAGGTGGTTTTTTTAAAACTAGTTTAACAAGCATAATCTTTACACTTTTCTCTTCTCTGTATTGTATCATTCATTCATGTCTATTTTTAGCATGAGCAAAATAGACACTATTAGGCATATAATACTTCTTGATGATTGCAATTCCCAGAAATAACTGTCACCATCATTGGAGTGTAGGGTTGGACTGCAATCCTGCTAAAGTTGTGATGTGTTGGTAAATATTTAACAACCAGCTCCTGGGAGTGCGGATACGGAGAGGACGCATTTGCCAATGTCCAAGGTATAATGCTCCCATCGTGGCTAATTTGAATATACCAGTCTTCTGTTGCTGAATAAGGAGTTGGGAGGAGATGTACACAGCTGGCTCTTGCCAGACAGTTGTCAGTTGGCTTCAGCATGTTACTGTAGACATCTCCCTAAGTTACAGGATTATGATTATTTAACTGATTAAAAAAGGAGAGCTCTGTTGGTTTAATTATTTTTACCCCAAATCTATTGAAAACAATTGTATGTAAGCCTAGAAATATTTCCTCTTGGTATCAATATGTGCTGACTTTATCCAAGCACCGCAAGAACCAGTTCTGGTACATTTCTTTTTCTAAAAGCTTTTGGTTGAAATCACCTTAACAGAATGTCCTAGGAAAGAAATTCTCTGCATGAGGAACAGTAGAATGGTAAATTATTATTGTTATTTTTCCCCAGCTTTATTGAGGTATAACTGACAAATAAAGATTGTATATATTTAGGGTGTATAATGTGATGTTTTAATATATGTATACATTGTGAAATGATTACCATAATCAAGCTAATTAACATATCCAATACCTCTCATAATTACCGTTTTTCTGAGTATGGGATACGAACACTTGAAATCTACTTTCAGAAAATTTTGAGTATACATTATTATTAACTATAGTCGACATGCTATACATCAGGTCTCCAATACTTATTCATCTTATAAAGTAAGATTTGTACCCTTTGGCCAACATCTCCCCAATCCCTCCACCCCTCAGCCCTGGTAATCAACATTCTACTCTTGTGTTACTCCGAGTTTGACTTTTTTTAGATTTCATGTATAAGTGAAATCATGTGGTATTTGTTTTTCTGTGTCTGGCTTATGTCACTTAGCATAATGTCCTCAAGGTTTATCCATGTTGTTGCAAATGGCAGGATTTTCGTCTTATTTAAGGCTGAATAATAGTGGAATGGTAAATTATAAAGGGTGATCTACCTCTGAAATTTTAAAAAGTTTATTTTTTAAGATACGGTCTCATTATTGAAATCAGAGACTGTAGAATGAGGGCATCTTTGAAGGACCCACTCATAGGGTCAATAAAAAATGATGGGCCAATGAAATCTCTAGATCTTTCATAGAGAAACGGGAAAAATAGGACCCATCTATGTGCGTGTGTGTGTGTGTGTGTGTATGTGAATGTATATGTATATATGGTTAATCATATCTCTAAGGTACTTTAAAGAAAGTTATATAGAGTGAGACTTATCATTTGCAGCTGTTTAGGAGGAATGCCTGCAATGTGAGCAGCCCAGTTTTGAAGATAATAGATTTATGAGTTGCAGGAAGCCAAATGTGTGATCACTTGGACCAGAATCTGTTAAGTATCATGTTGCTATTTCTCCCCTTTCTTCTTCATCTTAGGTCACATCTCAAATATGAACATCACCCAGGGGTTACCCAGGTGATCTCAGGCCATCCCAAGTGTGCAGCTGTGCAGAACTTGATCTTGAAGGACAGATGGCATCAGGGAGAATTCCTTTATATCTTGCACCGGCCGGGGCTGAGTTTCTGACATTTCTGTCTAGAGACAACAAAAGGCTTTCACTGCAAGCTGCTTTCTGATGCGTGCTTGAAACCAAGTTGAACGCATTAAAAGGGTAAAGAGGCACAAATTTGCTCACCATGCTCTGTGATAAATTAAATAAAATTTTGATGGGAGTAGATGGAAGGAGAAGTAGATTTTTAAAAATCTTTCTGCTCTCTCCTCCAAAAATTGGATTTAATATTTATTTCGGGTTGATTCTAATTTTCTATTCATTCCAATACACATTGTATTTATATTATATTTTCTTTAATAAAAAGACATTTTAAATAAAATGTTTAATATAAATTGTATCTAGCTGAGTTTGATCTCCCTTTCTGACTGAATAATAGTATGATTCTTGCAATCCCAAACCTTTCCTTAGCAAAACGTAATGTCACTGGGATGTGGTGTGCTTTCATGGATTCCCCTACAAATTTTTCCTTTTTCAACTACAGACTATTTTCTCAGAACTCCTTCTCTCTAGAGTTACCAAGATCCTTTGAAGTATTATCTGATTTCAGAGCTAAGGCTTAACCACCTTTTTTTCAGGAGACTTAAAATAACTCGTATATCCTTCTAATTTAGTACTTCATTCCACTATATATCCACTTCAGTCCTTTTCATCCATCATATTTCTGAGAAGTACAAGGCAAAATTTCTGAAATTTAGAGTTAATTTGATTGCTATGGGCTTAAATGAAAAAAATAGTAATAGCTAACAGGTCTTGAGTGTTTTTACATCCCAGGCATTGTTGTAAATGCTTCACGTGCCTTCATCGCTGACAATAATTTAAAGGAGATAGGTCATATTCTTACCACCATCCCCATTTTCCAGATGATGAAGCTGAGGCACAGGGACATCTCAGGACTTTTGTAAAATCACAAGACAAGTCAGTGCAGCCAGGATTTGAACTCAGGTTGTCTGATTAGCAAGTCCCCATGTTTATCCACCATTCCATGCTTCACAGAGGGTTCTTGCCAGTTATTATGAAAGCTCTATCTAACCAAGGCAGGGTGTGAGGTGGATGGAACACAGGAATAAGGGCCAGAAGATGGGCCCTTAACCTGATGCTTTTAATGAATTAGTTGTATAAATTTGGACAAGTTTACCTCTCTGGAAAAACCTAGACAGAAATTCATTATATTAAGTTCTTAACAAGGATCTTATTTATTTTAAAAAAATACTAAGGCTCTCAGTAGAAGGCCAATTAAGCAGAGCTTTTAGGATCAATATCGAACACAGGTTCTGGGATCAGAAATGTGGTTGACACAGGGCTCCATGCAGGATTCATGAGTTGAGTCCCTTCTCCGCCATTCACCAAATAAAAAATAAAATAAATAAAATAATATCTGTAAAATGCAGATAATAAAAATCATCCACCCCAGGGGGTTGTTGAGGACAGATGAACAGTGCACTTAAAACACTTAGCTTAGCATGTATATGGTTCTATTATATATATGATCCTGTGAGGTCACTATTATTAGCTCCACTATACAGTGAATACACTGAGGCTTAGTGAAGTTAAATAACTTGCCCAAGGTTATTCTTCTTCTAAGTGGTGGAGTCAGCATTCTAATCCAAGCAGATGAGTATTTAACTAATACAATATCTTTCCCCCAGGACAAGGAGGGCATTATATGTTATCTATTACCTGAACTAACAGTTCTTTTTCCAGGATATCCTCCACCTCCTCACAATTCAGTAGCCAAAGGATTAAACTGGTACCCATAGAAGATTTCTGGGATTCCCCTCCCACAGACCCACAATCCATTGTGATTGGATAGAATCTGCCTCTATTCTGATTGGTCAGTGCTACACACACACACACACACACACACACACACAGCCATCACCAAGCCTTGGTTTCCTTTTCTGGAAAACAAAAGAGGGTAAAGGAATGCAATCTCAAGTCTCCTTCTAACTTTCAAAGTTCTACAGGCATAGGGCCAATCTCCTGGCCCTATCCCACTTCCCACATGCCCACATACATAAACTTCTTTTACTAACAGCTAATTCCTATTTAGTACACAGTATTGAGAATCATAAGGAGGCTGGAAGAAGGCAGACCAGAGACATCAGCTGCCAGATCATCTCAGAAAGAAGGAAAGATTTAGATGACAAAGAAAAAACAAAAAAACATAGATCAGGTATATTTTCAAGGGAAACATGCCTGAGCCTACCAGAGATTCCATGGGAAGAAGCTGCAGAGTAGAACAGGAAGGAGCAAGGTATTGGCAGAGATCAACCCTGGAGAGGCTTGGAGTCCAGTGAGAAGGATAGGTGGAGCAGTTTGTTTCTCCCTCCCTCCAATCTCAGACAGTGGGTTCCTAAGCTGCTGGAGAGACTTTGTGCCCACATGAACTCAGAGGCTGCTGCTGCCAGTGAGATGGGAGTTTCTTGTGGACAAAACACCAGGCTCCCACCACTCTGGAGCACTTCCCACCCCAAAGACCTGAACCAGGATGGCAGGTACCATAATGCTTCTCTATCCACTTGTGTCTTTGTCCTCCCCTGGAGGCTTCAACTCCTCAGGTTTCATCTCACTCATTCATACACAGACATTTCCCAACTCTGGCCCAGACTGCTGGAGCCACAGGGATCCAGTGGGTCCCTGGTGACCTGCATAACTCCAGTAACTGGACATTCTGGGCAGGAGACCTCCCAGACGGAGGAACGTGCATGACCAGAGTGCTGGCTTTCCTCCACCCAGACTCTTTTGCTTCCCTTCCCTGCCTCCACCCATGGCTGCTGAGACAGACAATTGAGCCACCACGCTGAGGTTTCCACAGACAGTGGGGTTCAGACTTTTCTTCTTGGGGTCCTGCAGCAGACCGAGGGGTGCATGGACTGTGAGCTCGCTGCATGCCAGCTCTCCCTAGTGCTGCTTTCCCAGCTGCTCCATCAGAACAGGGCACACACCAAAGGCAGAGAGATATCAAATCTGCTTGGGCACCCTGTGGGCAACTTGGGACCAGAGCACTTCTTCCTGGCATGGTCATGGACTGATCTTCAGGGATCAGTGGATGGACCTGCAGGTCAGATCCCATACCCCAAGTCTCAATTGCATGGCTCAGGGGCAGGGAGAGGAGATTTGTGAATTACTCTTGGGAGGTGAGGGAGCCCACATGGACAGATCAGGAGGAAGAGTGCAGTGTGGGTCCTAGTTGCTACGTGCTCATGGGGCACCCCTACCCACAGGATAGCCACACTCTCAGCTCAGGCTGGGGAATCCTGGGCAGAGAACACCCTGGCCCACATCACAGTTGTGGGGGAGCTTGGCTGGCTTAAGCTCCTGCTTGTTGGCAGACACTGGAGGGAAAACTTTTAGAGAAAGGGAGGGTGGAGAAGAGCAAAGCCTATTCCAGACTGCCAGACTGTGAATCTCTGATGATTCCACCTCCACACGCAGACTTCCTGGTTGGCTGGGGCCACTTTAGCCCCTCCCTGGTGGCTTTGAAGACTTTTGACGCCTCCCAAAACAGCTACCTTGCCAGCTTGTGTGGAGCCTGAGGGCAAGCTCACATAATCCAGCCCCACCCATCCACAATCCTTTAACTGCCTCTGTTGAGACAGAGAATAAGAATTCAGCTGGAAGTTCCAAGTCCTCACTCACCACCTGGGGCATTTGAGTGCTTCCCCTGAAGAATGAGAGCTGGTCAAAGGACCCAAAAACAACAGTATAGATTCCTCCTTCTGGCAAACACCATCTACTGAGAGGGAGGTCGATTTACATGCACTTTACAGCATTTTCTGACTCAATTGTATGGGTTGTGAGGTGATTCTCACCCACAAACACCACCTACTGTCTCAGAAATTAAACTGGATGTGCCATTACAATTGATACTGTTAAGAAGACCAGAGAACTGGGGGAAAAAAGATTTCAAAGACGTCCATCCTCCCTCATCAAAGAGAGATAGGGAATCTGCCCACACACATAGCTCACAACTGCTACAGCCTATAAACACCTAGCAACTTAGAAATCTACCACACCAAGGATATGTACAACCAAGGCATCCATCCAGAACCTAGATCACCATCAAAGCACTAAGCAAAACCAAAGGTTCTTACCTAACATATGCCATTATACAAATGCACCTGTACAAATGAGTGCAGGGAAATAAGCCATATACAAACACAAGAAAATCCAAAATAAGAAGCACCAGATTTTCCAGATGAGGAGTCAACAAAGAACTCCAGAAGTATGAAGAATCAGAGTGAGAGGTCATCCCCAAAAGGGAACAGCAGTGGCTACAAATCAAAATCATAATATTGAAATGACAGGTAAAGAATTCCAAATATGGATTATAAGTAAGCTCAATGAAATACAAGAGAAAATGGAAAAACCAACACAAGAAAACCACAAAAAAATTCAGGAAATGAATGAAAAATTCACTAAATAAATCAAATTATTTTTAAAAAATCAAGTGGAACTTTTGGAAATTAAAAATTCATTCAAGGAAACACAAATCACAGTGGAAAGTCTTAAGAATAGACTAGATCAGGCAAAAAAAAGAGTCTCTGAGCTTGAAGACAATACCTTCAAATTAAATAAGTCAGTCAAAGATAAAAAACAGAGAATTAAGAGGAAGGAATAAAGAAATATGGTATAAGAAATATGGTATAAGAAATATGGTATTATGTAAAGAGGCCAAATATAAGAATTATAGGCACCCCTGAGGGTGAAGAAGAGATCTCACAAGGGTTGGAAAAATTAGCTGAGGGAATAATTGAGGAAAACTTCCCTGGTCTTGCTAGAAATTTAGATGTCCAGATACAAGAAGCTCAAAGAACACCTGGGAGATTCATTGCAAAGAGGCAATCACCATGACACATGATCATCAGATTGGCCAAAGTTAGCATGAATGAGGAACTCCTGCAAGCCCTAACATTAAAACATCAAGTAATGTACAAAGGAAAACCCATCAGGCTAACTGCAGACTTCTCAACTGAGACCTTACAAGCCAGAAGGAGTTGGGGCCCCATCTTGAGTCTTCTTAAACAGAATAATGGCCAGCTTAGAATTTTGTACCCTGCAAAACTAAATTTCTTATATGAGGAAGAAATAAAGACTTTTTCAGACAAGTGAACACTAAGGGAATTTGTCAAGACCAGACCTGCCCTGCAGGAAGTACTCAGATCTGCACTATGCATCTATCAGCACAATAGAAACCCTCCAGTGTAAAATTACCCAAAAGCTAAAGCCCAGAGCTCATATAAAATAATGGCTCAGGAGGTAAAACAAAGCAAGAAGGTTCTACCCAACAGGATAAACAGAAATGCATCCCACTTATCAATCCCACTTGTCAATAAATGTGAATGACTTGAATTCCCCACTCAAGAGACATAGGCTGGCTGACTGGATAAAAAAAAAAAATACAAGCCAAGTATCTGGAAACATATCTAGGAAACTTATCTAACACACACGGACTCATCAAGACTCAGGTGAAGGGATGGAAAAAATATTCCATGCAAATGAAAATCAAAAGAAAGCAGGCACAGCCATTCTCATATCAGATAACATAGACTTCAAATCAACGATAGTAAAAAAAATACAAAGAAAGTCATTGTATAAGGGTAAAAGGAGCAATTGATCAAGAAGACAATATTTATGCACCTAACACAGGTGCACACAGTTTCATAATGCAAACCTTACTAGATCTAAACAAAGAGATAAACAGCAACATCATAATTTCTGGGGACTTCAACACCCCACTGACAGAACTGGATAGGTCCTCCAAGCAGAAAATAAATAAACACTGGACTTAAATGAGACTCTAGAGCAAATGGGCCTAACAGACATTTACAGAACATTCTATTTCCAAACTGCTGAATATACATTCTTCTCATCAGCACATGGAACAGTCTCTAAGATAGATCACATCTTAGGCCACAAAACATGTCTCAATTGTTACTCAATTCTACACAAAGTCATGGAATTAAACAACCTCTTGCTGAGCAACTATTGGGTCAAGGGGGAAATTAAGTTGGAAATAAAAAGATTCCTTCAACTAAATGACAAGGTGGACACAAGGTATCAAAATATGTGGGATTCAGCAAAAACAGTCCTAAGGGGAAAATTCATAGCCTGAAATGCCTTCGTCAATAAAACAGAATGATCACAAATCACCAATCAAATGAATTGTCTCAAGGAACTAGAAAAGGAAGAGCAAAACAAACGCAAACCCAGCAGAAGAAAAGAAATAACTAAGGTCAGAGTAGAACTAAATGAAATAGAAAACAAACAAACAAACAAAATACAGAAGATTGATGAAACAACAAGTTGGTTCTTTGAAAAGATAAATGAAATTGATAAACCTTTCACTAGATTAACCAGAAATAGAAAAGAAAGAACCCAAATAAGCTCAATCAGAAATGAAAAAGGAGATATTACAACTCATACCACAAAAATACAACATCATCTGTGAATACTATGAAAATCTCTATGCACATAAACTCAAAAAAGTTGAGGAAATGGATAAATTCCTGGAAACACACAACCTCCAAGGCTCAATTATGGAGAAATAGAACTTCTGACCAAGCAGTTCATTATGAGCAATGAAATTGAAGGAGCAATAAAAAAAATTTTCTAACAAAAAAAGTCCCAGATCAGATGGTTTCACAGTGAATTTTATCAGACCTACAAAGAATAATTGTTACCAATACTGCAGAGACTATTTCATAACATCAAGAAGGAAGGAATACTTCCCAACTTATTCTATGAAGCCAGTATCACCTTGATACCAAAGCCAGGAAAGGGCACAACAACAACAATAGCAACAAAAAACTATAGACCAATATCCCTTATGAATATAGATGTAAAAATTCTCAGTAAAATTCTAGCAAACCAAATGTAACAGCACATCAAAAAAAAATTCACCAACATATGTGTGTGATTCATCATATGTAAATCCATAAATGTGATTCTCCACATAAATAGAAACGAAAACAAAGATCATATCATCATCTCAATAGATGCAGAAAAGGCATTTGACAAAATTCAGCACCCTTTTATGACAAAACTTCTTAACAAAATAGGCATAGATGGAACATACCTCAAAATTACAAAAGCCATATATGATCAACCCATAGCCAACATCATACTGAAGGGGGAAAAGTTGAAGGCATTCAGACAAGGGTGCCCACTTCCATTCAACCTAGTGTTGGGAGTCCTAGCTTGAAAATAGTATGGAGATTCCTCAAAGATCTAAAAGTAGACATACCATTTGACTGAACAATCCTACTACTGGGTATTTACCCAAGGGGGGGAAAAGTCATTTTATCAAAAAGGCACCTGAACTTGAATGTTTATTGCAGCACAATTCACAATTGCAAAGATGTGGAATCAACCCAAGTGCCCATCAATTCATGAGTGGATTAATAAAATGTGGTATATGTATACCATGGAGTACTACTCAGCCATAAAAAATGACTTAATACCTGTGGCAACTATCTGGATGGAACCAGAGACCATTCTCCTAAATGAAATATCTAAAGAATGGAAAAACAAACACCACACGTACTCACTATTAAATTGGAACTAACTGATCAGTACTCATGTGCACAGATGAAAATAAAATTCAATGGAAATCATACAGGTGGGAGCAGGTAGAAGGGGATGGGTGAAATCATAACTAACGGGTACAGTGTACACTATCTGGGTGATGGGCACACTTATAACTTTGATTCACACAGTACAAAAGCAATCCATGTAACCAAAATATTTGCACCCCTGTAATATTCTGAAATAAAATTAAAAAAATAAACAGGAAAAAAAATTAAAGGTCTTTCATACTCTGAAAAAAAAAGAGAGAATTAAAGTTACACAAGGCAGTTACTAGTAGGAATAGTCCTAGGATGTACTGAAATTTGCTTATGTCATATGTCAAGTGATTAAGAAAATTAAATGCTGCATCTGAGAAAATAGAACACGGACAGACAGGAAGAATGTTGTGTGTCTTTAGGACACACATTAGAGACACACACAAGAGAATTAGTGCCCAGATTTCACTAAATTTATTTCTAATAAAGGCTTCAGAATGCTGTAACCTTTGAACTACTGCACACTATCTAAAGAGAGATACAAAATCATCTGTGACTTGTAGTGATTTCATCAGATTCTCTAAAAATGCTTTCTCCCCCTTAATCAATGGCTAAGATATTGAATTTTCAGAACAGTAGGATTTCTATATTTTGATACTTGCCTGATTTCTTAAAGTTCCCCAAGGTGCCATATCACTTCCTAATTGATTCTAATGGACACATGATTTGAGTCTATTTGGGTTCCCCTTTGTTTAAGAACACTGGCAAAAGAAGTTACCACTGGCATCTCTATGGAGACACCTTCTGTCCAGGAACCCTGTTTAGCGTAGGTTTCACGACCATATTGACTTGAGTCAGTGCTACTGGAAACGAAGCTGTTTTGTAAAATGCTTCAGATTCCTAGTTATTCCCACTGCTGTCTCTTTAGCCCTGAACATCTCCGGGGCATAACTAGAGAGGTGCACTATTCTGTGTGAGGTGAGCCTGCATCCACAGAGGAACACCACCCAGATTCCCCCGTCATGACCTATGTAATTATTTCTAACTGAAAGTCCATCTTTAACTCAGTGTTATCTTGTCTTTCTGGCACCCTGCCTTCCCTCTGTGCTGTGTATATTGGGGTTGGTTTGGGGAGAGATCACCCAGAGAGGGGCGTCTTTACCATGGTAAGGTCCTTTGGATGAGCTAAACATTCCCATCTTGCCTGAAGTTTTTCAGTTTTTAAGCCTCATTTTTCATTGTGTGATGCTTGATAAAGAGAGCAAAACAGTGTGAGTGGGTAAATAAATGTTAACACATGCTGCACACACAAAAGCAGTTTCTCCTGCAATTGATAGTGTAGGAAAATGTGCAGTAGTATTTATTTTGCACTAGTAGGTGAGAGCCCTGAATCCTTCATTACGACGCAAAATCTGATTTTTGTTTGTGACCAGCATGAATGCTGACCTCTGCCCTTTGAATGATCTTTCTGTCTCCCAGAAAGTTCATGAAAAGGTCATGGAGCTGCACTGACTTCCTCTGTGTGAGCATGGACGTGTCTTTGCTATCGATCTGGGAAAAGACCATTCAGTGGTTTTGTTCATTCTATTTTTAATGGAAACCTGATCAGTAATTATAAAATTTTTCCACTGGAATTTACGCCTGAGTAAGTGAAGAAAGCTAACCTCATTTCATGCTGGTTCTGTAACGTTGGTCATAACTCCCAATTAAATGCATTTCTTGAACCCTTAAAAAAGCAAAATACGGCACTTCCTGATCGCAAGTTCAAAGCAGGAGAGGAAAAAAATGGCTTAATAGCTGGAAATAAAAACATCAGTGAATTTTTCTTATAGATTCCTTCATGTCAAATTCACATCATGAGTGACTCTCAGTTTTCCCTTTAGATCATCTTGGCATGATCGAGGAGCAAAAATAAAAATGATTTCTAGTATATTCTTGAGGTGATTCCTTCTTTTGATGCTGCCTGTCACTGTAAAAGCGATTATGAATCTCTGGAAACCTGCTCTACTGTCGGCAGCATAGGTACCGGTTTTCAAATCAGGCTGCAGTAACTGTACAGTTGGAGGGTTTTAAATCTCTACTAGAAAACTATTGCATTTACGAACAACAAGGATTGTACAGAAATGGTGAAAAATGCACTTGCGTCATATTTAGAGTGATTGTGTGCGGGGGGATATAACAATACTTTTCAGGACTGTAAGCAATACGTATATTCATATCTCATGTTATTTATCTTGTAGATATACAGCGCTGGAAGTTCTCGGCTGCTAGCTGCTAGGCTCATGGCATTGAGAAGGAAAGATCTGAGGCTTGTCACTGCCATATATCACGGCAGCTGTGCCCTTTGATTACACTGGGGCACCACCAGTCATTAATAACAGGGAAAGCTTTTTGTCTGGCAAATGCATCGAGGTACAGTCCTTTCTTAACACCTAGGCATCTTGGTGTGGTAGCAAAGGTAAATTAAAGATGAAGCTTGTTTATTTTACAGCCATACTTGTGAAGTTAGAGATGGCCTTTCCAGAACCATTCAGGAAAATGTATTTTTTCCTTGTTTTATAAACTCGATACATTTTCATATTTTGCATTTGCTCAAGGGAATCCCGTCATTAAGTCTCATTCGAACAAACGATATCAGCACAATGTAATTATGATTTTAATTCCATCACTGTCACACTCATTTGGCTACCAGAGGGTTACAAAACAAGCGATCATTTAAGACAACAATTACAATATAGACGTAAAAACCCAAGTGTGTCGATGGTTGAAGATTTCTTGATGAGTGTAATGTGAATGGAATTTGCAAAGTAGAATGCTTTCTGAAGATCACATGGTCAAATTTGATGCTTACTGTGTATGTTGTTTTGAAGGGTTGATGCCAGCAGCCTGTTTTCCAAGCAGTAGCACTTTCCCATCAAAAGCCTCCCAAAGTTGCTGAATTTCTGGGGAGCAAGATTCACAGTAAACTAACTCACAAGAAATGGATTTATAAATCCCACTTCTCTATATTAAATGTTACAACTTTTTAACGATGAAGCATGATAATCACACTGTGTTGATTTTACCTCTATTTCATTTCTATTGCCACTGGAATCCATGAAGACCCATCATTTCTCACCTACACTATCATAATAGCCTGTTCAGTTGTTTTCTTACCTCCACTCCAGCTTCCCTTAATTTAGAGTTCTTTAAAGTATGAGATTTTCACAACCCATTGACAGGAGATGCTATACTTTGAATGTGTCCCTTCCAAAATTCAGGTGTTGAAACTTAATGGCCAATGTGATAATATTAAGGGGGGAGGCTTTTTAAGAGGCAACTGGGCCATGAGGGCCTCTCCCTCATGAATGGGATTAAGGTGCTTATACAAGAGGCCTTGCATAACACACAGTGCTGTGCCCTCCTGCTCTTGAGCCTTCTGTCATGTTCAGGACATAGTGCTCCTCCCCCTGGAGGACGCAACAACAAGGCACCATCCTGGAAGCAGAGAGCAGCCCTCTCCATACAACCAAACCTGCCAGCACCTTGATCTTGGACTTCCCAGCCTCCAGAACTGTGAGAAAATACATTTCTATTCTCTATACGTGATTGCAGTCGCAAGTATTTTTTTATAGCACCACAAATGGACAAAAACAGGTGGTGAAATCAGTTTAGTGTTTCCTCATCAATATTAAAAAAAGAAAAAAGGAAGAGAGCAGAATAGGCTAAAGCACACTGCAGCACGTCACACAGAGTAAGGGTATTATTGCCTGAAAGGATTTCCTTCAGCCGTGTGTACATTAGGGTGTGTGGGTGTGTGTGTGTGTGTGCACACGCTTACTGGTTCCAGACGTGAAATGTTTTTCTTCTGTAGTCCTCATCAAAAAAGTTTTAATACCTCTGCTCTAGCTCATTGTTTCCCAAAGTATAAGATGCTTACAGGCATTGGATCATGTGATGAGAAAGTTATTACCTGTTCAGTTCTTTATCTAATCTACATAATTGGGTCAAGAAGAAAGTCTCAGGCTGGTGCTAGCATAACTTTTACACCCACTGGACACTTAATAAATTCCTTTATTCGGTCTGTTTTTAACATAATGAGAACAGTCTTGAAGCTCGAATCTGTTGACAAGTGTCTGGATCAAATTTTATAATATTGTTTTGTTAATATTGCTTCCACTGTGTTCATTTTTAAGGAAAATGACACTGACTTTCCACTGATGCTTGTTATATAATGTTTATTTTAAAATAATTTTAGGGAAAAAAAGAAGTCAATTTAGAGAAAAATATTAAGGAATTCAGAATATTCAGAATACAGGAGGTAGACAGGGCAAAAAAATTGTGATTGGCATACAGAAATTACCAAAGCATTTACTGAAGTTGGGACAACACTATTAATCAATTTTTAAATCTGCTAGAATAATCTTTCTAAAATAAGAATCAAATCCTATCATTGTCTCTGCATAAATTTTCTCAGCCTTGTTCCACTGTCCACTGGATCTGAGGCTTGACTCCTTTTCCAAACCCATCTCCTTCTACAACTCTACTCACATCCAAATTTTGCACCCTCTGTGGGACTGCTACCCTCCCTGTGAGCTCCTCCTCACTCCTCAAGACTCAGCTTAAATGTGACGACTCCAGCCCCCTGCCCAAGCATCTGGGCACCCTAATCTCCAATCCCTCATAGCACCTTATTTACACCACTGGGGTCCATCTACTACAATGATTTCTAAGGGGCTTTTTTTGTTTGTTTTTACATTTTTATTTACCCTAAACTCCAAAGTGCTTTATTAATCATTGTCTCTTAAGTACCTAAGATAGTCCATGGTGCATGCACATGGTGGACATGCAGAAACATGTGAGAATGAATAAATCTCTCATAATAGAAGATAAACTTGGCCCAAGAGCAGGACCAGACATAATTTAGGAACAAATTACAAATCCTAAATTTGTTTCAGCAGCATAGAGAAAGCCAAAGGAAATTTGAAATTAATAACAACAAAGGCATAATATTCATCAATATTTAGCAAGTGCTTACTAAGGGTATGACCTTCGACATGCATTATCTCATTTAGTCCAACAACAAACCCATGAAAGAGGAGCTATTATTGTCCTCTGTGTGGAAACAGGCTCAGCAAGGCTAGGTCACCTGTCCAAGGTCAATAGCCCTTCAGTGGTGGAGTTGGGATGCAGAGCCAGGGCTGCCTGCTCCCAGAGACTGCCCAGCCACCATGCTGTTTGCAAAGGGTGGGAGGATCGACTGCCTCTCTACTCTCTAGGCAGAGTGGAATTGGCACTGAGAATCTGTTTCCCAGGGCTCTGCCCCTCTTGGTCCCAGCCACACCCATGTCTGTTGAGAACAGTCCCAACATCTTTGCTCTGCTCACAAATTTCTCTAGCACTCTGCTGTCCTGACTCTTGGGCCTGACAGCAAGTCCTCAACCTGCATTCTGCCACATTGGTCTGATGGCAGGCTTCCCTCATAACCACCGGTTCACAAACAGCATCATGTCCTGGTTAAGAGACTCCGTTGCCACATTGCTTGGCTGTGCAACTCAGCCTACGTGACAAGGTACTCAACCTCTGTGCGTGTTGGTCTCCTCAAGATTAAATGAGTTCTCATTTCAAAGGTTCTTAAAACTATGCCTGGCACATAGTAAATATTAAGAGTGTTAAATAAAGTGCAAATCCTCTGGCTTCTGCCAGTTTTGGTGGCTCCAGGTAAACATTTTGCTTATTTGAGTCTCATCAGTTTCTAACTCCTTTTAGGTGGCCCACAGAGTCTGTCTCCCTCTTAAATACCTTGGTGAGAACACTGCCTACCTTCTGATATGTTATAATTTCTTTCATTCTTTTTTTTTTTTTATTGGGGGAAAACTACAAAGCATTTACAGTACAATGTTTACAGTCACAATTTGTAGTGAGCTGATTTCCCAAAATATAGTACCACTCAAGTTGACTTATCTTGTTACATTCAAAAACCTACTCTGTCAAAGTAGTCCAGAG
>CAUYRT010097451.1:0-11463 GCA_963574885.1 Lepilemur ruficaudatus
TTTTTTTTTTTTTAGTTGGCCAATTAATTTCTTTCTATTTTTAGTAGAGACGGGGTCTCACTCTTGCTCAGGCTGGTTTCAAACTCCTGACCTTGAGTGATCCTCCCGCCTCGGCCTCCCAGAGTGCTAGGATTATAGGTGTGAGCCACCTTGCTCAGCCGACAACTGGTTATTATCCTTAGGAATTAGCTGGCCCCAGAGGGGCAGTCTCTGGGTCTACAAGGCCCCCCAAGATGTCAAAATCATAAAATATAGAAAATTTAAAAACACAATTAATTCAGTCAGAGCTAGAACACATGGTCTTCCCATCACTAGGACAAATTCTTCACCATCAACCAAGAAAGATTAGCGGCTGCTCTGTCTAAAGTAGCGACCTCCAAACTTTCTTTTAGGCAGGGAGACAGCACTGAATGACTTTAAGAAAACTGGCTTTGGAGTCAGGCCTGAGCTTAGTTTTGCTTGCAACCATGCACCTTGGGGAAAAATACATACAGGTTGAGTATCCCTTACCTGAAATGTTTGGGTCCAGAAGTGTTTTAGATTTTGGATTTTTTCAGACTTTAGAATACTTGCATTATATGGCTTAAGCATCCCTAATCTGAAATCTGAAATGCTCCAATGAACACTTCCTTTTGAGCATCATGTCGGTGCTCAAAAAAGTGGTGGATTTTGCAGCATTTCGAATTTTGGACTTTGGATTTCAGATTAGGAATACTCAACCTGTACTATCTCTAAAGCTTGACCTCTTTATCCACAGAATGTGTAGAATAGTGATATCTACACAGAAGTGTTGTCAGAATTACGTGAGCTAATGTGTGTCCCCCTAGTATCAAGGGACCTTGTGTGTTGTCAGGAATCGCCGCTGTGTTGGTCATGCCGTCTCTTCTGAGAACCTCTTGGAGAAAGTTATGCCTCAAAACTGATCAGACTTCCCAGCCACAGAGGCCTGCTTCATTCTAATTGAGCAACTCTAGTTTAATAACTGGACTCTAGGCCGGAACTCACTATGTCGTTAGTGTACTTCATCTGTCAAGTGTCAAGTGAGATTTTTTTATTCTTCCTCTCTGTAAGTATTGTGATAAAGAAAAAAAATTTCTTTGGCAATAAACCTTGTGATTTGTGAAATCATACTCTGCTCATCTTATTTTAACTGTAGAAACAGCTGTTGTTATTACTGATGGTGTTGTCATTAGCAGCAGTGGCATGTTTACGCAACGATCCAGAAGTGCATGAAAAATGGGTCATTATTTACTCAGCACCTACTGTGTGGCAGCCACTCGGCCCTAGAGACATACGAGTGAACAAACAGAGGTTCCTGCTGGCTAGAGTTCACATCCTAGCGAGGAAGACAGGTGATACACACCTGCATGAGTAAAATATGAGTGGAGCTAGGCACGGTGATGTGCCCCTGTAGTCCCGGCTACTCGGGAGGCTGAAGTGGAGGACCACTTGGCTCCAAGTTCCTGGCCAGCCTGAGCAACACAGCAAGACCCTGTCTCAAAAAATGCAGCTCTTTGTAGTCATTTCTTGCGCTCATGCTCTTAAATAGAATATTCCTGAATTTTAGGAGCATTCTAAATACAGACTACTTTGTCTGAATTAGGCCTATTCCTGGCAAAACTACTTAATCACCTTCTATGCCCCTAAAGCCAAAAGCTCTGAGTCGAACTGCAGTGAGGACTGGTTTAATCAGAGGTTCTTGAGTTTATTTTTCTCTTGAACTGAGGTTCTTTGGCAGAGGACTTGGGAAAATCTCATACCTCACAGGCTGGGAACTTCTGAGCTAGGAGCCTTGGGAAAAATAAAGAGGCACAGTTGACCGTCTAGAGCGTAGAAGGATACCTCCGGAGACCTGCACCATGCTGCAAATGTGCACACCTCCCTCCAGCAAAGCGCCGCCCTATAAAATGAACTTACATATTGGCTGGAATAGTTGCTGAAATATGATTTAGACAACGTGGTAGACATAGCACATGTGATCTGATCCACCACTGAGTTTCATGTGATAGCTCAGCCCTTGGGAGTCTCTGAACCTACTCTGGTTGAGGGGCTGCCAGAGAAAAAACTTAAAAAAAAAGAAAACAGTTCAGTCTGAACTTCCTCCCCTCCCCCAACATACTAAGAACCATTACTTTCTTAGATATCCCCAGTTTCTCTTCACTTCCAGGACGTGAACTTGGCTTTCTGTTGAGGACGATATTTCTCAAAGAGTTGAAGTGTTTATCTTGTCCTGCAAGCTGCTGCGTATCATCCATTACACGTAGGACCCGCTGAGAATGACCCGGGTGCAGGGGCTGGGAGGCCACCCAGGCTCCTTCACCGACGTGCAGCGAAAGTGGCACCACCCCTCAGGAAGCAAGGGCCAAGTTTGTGGCTTGGCAAAGTTGGAAATTGCTACATGACATTTATAGTTGAACTGCTGACGAAAGTGAAACAAGCAATGCCACCGTGCCGAGAACATGGTGCATTATGTACTGCTGCGTAGGATGTGACTCCAAAACACAGCAGCTTCAAAACAAAACAAAAGTCACATGTTCTCTCTCTTGGTTTCTGTGGGTTAGGAGTCCAGAGAGGGTGCAGCAGGGATAATTGATCTCTATTCCGTGACGTCTGGGCCTCAGCCTGCAGACTTGAAGGCTTGTTCGCTCGCATGTCTGGGGTTTATGGAGACACGGAGCTGTCGGCCAGGGCCCAGGAATGCTGCTCAGAGCATCCCCACAGAGTCTCTCCATGTGACCTGGGCTTCCTCACAAAATGGCAGTGGGGTTCAAAGGGCAAGCATCTTTTTAAGTTTTATTTTAATAGATTTAGGAGCCATTAATATAAGTTGAATTCCATTACATGTATATATTATATAGTAGGGAGTCTGGGCTTTTAGTGTACCCATCACCCGTCCTGAATGGCGTACATTGTACCCATAGGTAAGTTCTCATCCCTCCCCGCTTCCGGCCTCTCCCCTTCTGAGTCTCCAGTGTCCATTATACCACTCTGTGTGCCCTTGGGTAGCCATAGTTTAGCTCCCACTTATAAGTAAGAACATGTGGCATTTATTTTTCTGTCCCTGAGTTACCTCACTTAGGATATGGCCTCCATTTCTATCTGAGTTATTGCAAAAGACATTATTTCATTTTTTTTTTTATGACTATGTGGGTCACCCATCTATGACACTTTATTTTCTATTTTTATTGTTGTTTTTTTTTGAGACAGAGTCTTACTCTGTCACCTCCAGGTAGAGTGTAGTGGTGTCATTATAGCTCACTGCAACCTCAAACTCCTGGGCTCAAGTGATCCTCCTGCCTCAACCTCCTGAGTAGCTGGGACTATGGGTGCACACCACCACGCCTGGCTAATTTTTCTATTTTTATTTTTGTAGAGGCAGGGTCTCGCTCTTGCTCAGGCTGATCTCAAACTCCTGCTCTCAAGGGATCCTCCTGCCTCGGCCTCCCAGAATGCTATAATAGGATTACAGGCATGAACCACTGTGCCTGGCCTCCATGACCCTTTCGTGTGCATCTGGAGAAGTCCTGAGCTATAGCCAAGCACTTAATTTCATGTTCTAGCTCAGCTCCTCACCAGTTATGTGATCTTGGACAAGTAAACTCATCTCTCTTAACTCGTGTTTTCTCTTATAAAATGGAATGATTGACTCAGTCAAGAAAAATTATCCAAAAACTTGGATATAAGTTAAAGGGATTCCTGCATGTTCTTTCAGTGTTGATTGGAATACCATTTAGCCTGAGGCACACCCAAGTGTGATTTAGCTTTCTAGGAGATGTACTTTTTCTTGCTATTCACTAATGACTAAGGCCCAGAATCTCTGAAGTTGTGAGTTAACTTGTGGATTTCAAAGAGTAGTGAAGATAACTCCAAATGTTATGGTTCTATGGCCCCTTAGGACATTAACCAGTTCTGTCTGCAATTTAGAAAAGTTATTCTAGGATGCCTTTCTTGTCTACATAGATCTCTGTTCATCAAATTCTCCTTTCAACCAGTTTGACACCCTCCCAGGACCCTTATAAATTAGTTACATGTATAATTGACGTGTTCATTCTACATTTGTGTGAGAGTCAGGTTTTTGTCTTCTTAAAAATTATACTTTGATAGCCCAAAGTCCTATGCACCATGAAGGGAAATTCACTGGAGGAAGAGATCCGAAGAGGTCCAGGAAGATTTTCTAGAAAAGATTTTACATAGAAAGACTTTCCAGAAAGGACCTTGATCGTTGTGGGGGATAGTTCCAGAAAAGAGGAGAGCCTTTGAGGGCTGGGAGGACATTTGTGCAGAAAAGGCACCTAGTAAGTGGGAAGTCAGCTGAATAACAGAAAGCCACAGCGTAGAGAGGATGATAAATAATATGTTGACACGAACCACATGAAAGACTATAGACAACCTCCCAGCGTCATCAATTGTGAATTATCAAGATGAAAACCAGCAGTTGTTGTGTATCTAAATTATTTTTGCTTTTATTTTATTCTATTGTTTTGCTTTTTTAACATAGAGGCAGTACAAACACCGTTGCTTCAGTGTACAGTCAAGTACTTTCTCGAATCTGCACAAATCCGCATGGGTGGTCTTTCACGGGTTTAGTTCAGAGAGGAAATGAAATAGTGCTCTTGGTCATAAAGGTTTTATTATTTTCCTGGGCTCTGCAGAGCAGCCCAGCGAGGAAAGCCTGTGTCAGTGCAGAAGGGGTTCGGATTACCAGCTAGACTTGTAACATATATAAAAGAGAAGTCGTTTCCTGGCTTTGAAATGATTCTTTAGAACTTGTGAATTTTTTATTCTGTAAATTAAAGAATGACCAAGGTTGATACTTGGGATCAGCCAAGCCAGTCCACTGCAGAAAGCCACAGTACAGGAAGCCTTGTTTGTGAAAAGAAAATCTTTTCATGTCTCCTTTTTTATCCTCCTTAGTTGAGCTGCTGGTGTCTCTACTATTGGGCACTGCATTTAAAAAAAAAAAATTGTGGAGAACTACACATAACAAAAAAGTTCCTATTTTAACCATTTTTAAGCACACAGTTCAGTGGCCTTAAGTGCATTGTTGTGCAACCGTCACCCCCATACATCTGCAGAACTCTCCTCATCTTATAAAACCGAAACTCTGTACTCATCAAACGGTAACTCCCCACTCCCTCCTACCCCAGGCCCTGGCCACCACCATTCCACTCTTTGATTCAGTGGATTTGACTGTTTTAGACACTGCAAATAAGTGGAATCATGCAGTGTTTATGTTTCTGCGTCTGGCTTATTCCACTTAGCATAACTTCTTCCCATCATCTGTGTTGTAGCATGCGTCAGAATTTCTTTCCTTTTTAAGGCTGAATAATATTCCATTGTGTATCTATACCACATGTTGTTTATCCATTCAGACATGGAAGAAACAAAGGACACGTGGGTTGCTTGTAAACTATCCTTTGTGACTAGTACTGCTATCAACACAGGTATACAGTTATCGGCACATTGCTTTTTAAATGTCTACTTAAAAAAAAAATTGATAGGCCCTGTCCAAAGACTGAAACGTGTTCATGACTCCTCAGTCACATAAGAGAGTTTGGAAACATGTTTGTGCAGTCCTAACCCTAATCAGCCTTCTACCCATTTTCTGCTATCAGTGTCCCAATATAGCACTTCTGTGTACTCCAGAACCAATATGCATGGCTATAAATTACTGGGTGATTTGGGGGGTAGTATTGCAGTCTGGCTGGCATAGTGCCCAATTTCCCACACCCTCGCTGGCATCAGCCTCAGTTTCTGACCACAGAAAGTGGGCAGCTTATGAAGCCAAAGCAATCAGATTATTTTCCCTAGGAATTTGAAAAAAAAAAAAATCATCCGATGGCAAGATGCCAAATAGAAACTTCTCACAGGGTTCTGCCACTGTCGTTCCCAGACCTGCCCTGGTTCCTGCTTTTAATTCTGTGAGTTGCTCAAGATCACGGAAATAACCTTTTTCGGTTTACATTCATGAGTCAATTTCTATTGCTTTCTATCAGAGAACCTCAGCTGATAAACTATTCAAAGACTGATGCTTGAATTTCTTCAAGAAATATAGGAATATCATAAAACTCACTTGACATAAAAATGATGTATTTTATTATGGTCCATTTCTCTCAGCACACTCTGACAGTTATTTTTAAAACATGTCATAACCACAAGAAGATCTGTTCTCTGCTTCCCTCTGGCCTCCCGGTCTCTGCCTTTGTGTCTGTCTGTCTGTCTCTCTCTCAGAGGAGGAGGAGGGGAAAGAAGGTTGAAAGAAGGAAACAGAAGAAATGAATCCTGTAGAGTGGAATCTTCAATGGTATAAAAATGTGGAAACTTCTAAAAGGGTGTCTGTTTTTGCTCCTGGAAATACAAGCCTTTGTACTAGAGTGTGTTTCTAATTCAGGGCTTGATTTACTGCCTTCAGTTTCTGGCATAGCCTCAAAGTTAAGAATCACTTGGATTGGAAAGTTATTCTCATCGGAGTGAGAATAATTGTGTTTGCATTTTCCATTATTTGCTTTTGTGTTTTCTTAAATGAGGGAATTCCTCCAGAGTCAGAAATTCTCCAAGTTCTCTAAAAACTTCTCTTTTTTGAGCCATAGTTCTGCGAGCTCCTTCTTCTAAAGCTCTTTCTTCTACGTGCTGTTTCTCAAAGAGTTTTAAAATGTGGTGTTGGTCTCTTTTTTCTGAACCACATCAAAGAGCACAGATTGTTTCCTTTCTGAGAACAAAACTCTTTAATGACAAGAAAGAACAAGAAACTGAGCAGCCAACCATCCCTATCAGGAAAGACACCAGTAACCCGAACTATGACAAATGATCTGCTTCTGCAATCTCTCGTTACTTTTTGAAATTTAAGCACAAATATAGCAATCATATCCTACCATATATGTTCCTAAAATGCAATCACACGTTTCTACTCTACAACACTCTTCACTAAACTGGATTAATAATTAATCCTCACAGGGCAGTTTAATAAGACTTATCAAATATTTATTAATAGCATGAAATATTTAGCAAAATTACAAGTTGTTAGCAAAATGACAAATAGTAAAATTATACTTAGCAAAATTATAAACACTCTTATTCTTTGACTAAGCAGTGATATTTGTAGGACTTTATCTTATAGATATTTATATTATATATGTGTATGTGCAAAATGATAGATGTAAAAGATTATTTGTTGCAGTATTGTTTGTAAGAGCCAAATATTGCAAACTACTTGATGTCCATAAATGCCATGATATTCTATCTATCCAGTGGAATCCACACGGCTGTTCAAAGAGAGGGCATTCTTATATATTGCTCTGGAAGAATCTCTAAGACATATCATTAAACAAACAAACAAAAACTAAGCTACAGAACAGCGTGTATGCAGTGGTTCTTGACTCTGGATATATAATACATTGGAATCACCCTGGGAAATTTTTAAAAATACTGACAGCTGATTCCTTCCTCCAACGATTCTATGAGTCTGGAATGCTCCCCCCAAATGATTCCAATGTGCAGCCAAGGTTGAGCTAAATTAGCATATGGTATACTTCCATTTGCTTAAAAAAGGGAAAAAATACATTTGCTTTTATATATGCTAAGACCATCTCTAAAAGGATTCCCGAGAAAGTAGTGTCAATGGCTATGTTAGGACAGGAACTGGGTGTAAGTTTTCATTTGCATACCTTTTCAACCATTCGAACTTCATATCTTATGAATGTGTTACCTACTCAAAAATATATAAATGTAATCAAATTTTAGAAGTAATCTTCACAAATGCTACTTTCAAAAGAACAACTGAAAACTATTAGCAGAAATGATCTCCCTTTTTATCCACCCTCAAAGGCTAATGTAGTTGAAGAGAAAAATGCAAGAGGGAGGCAACTGTAAAAAAAAAAAAAAAGGATCAAAATACCAGTTTTCAGGCCTATCCTTTCTGTTTAGCCTAGAAATGGAGCCATGACATTCTGACTGTGGGGAGGTAAGAAAGGCAATAGTTCAAATCACTTATAGGAAGTAAGTAATGTCTAGGCTGGATGTCGTGGCTCACGCCTCTAATCCTAGCACTCTGGGAGGCCAAGGTGGGAGGATTGCTTGAGGCCAGGAGTTCAAGACCAGCCAGAGCAATAGCAAGAGACTGTCTCTACAAAAAATAGAAAAAATTAGCCAGATGTGGTTGTGTGCACGTGTAGTCCCAGCTACTTGGGAGGCTGAGGCAGGAGGATCGCTCGAGCCCAGGAGTGTGGGGTTGCAGTGAATTATGATGATGCCACTGTACTCTAGCCCAGGTGACAGAGCAAGGCCCTGTCTAAAAAAAAAGAAAAAGTAGGTAATGTCCGTCAGTCCATGGAATACTTCATCTTTTTAAAAAAATGTCTGCAATCCCAGTGCACATGCAATACTCTAATAAAACATACGGTGAACATTTAATATGTGGCTGGCACAGTGTTTCTGCTCTTAAGCAGCTCAGTCATCTGGGAGAAAAGAAATTTTAACCAATAATAAGAATCCAAAGTGCTGAGGGCTCTAATATCAATGTGTACAGAATATTTTGTTTTCTTAAATCCTTGGGATTCCCTGCACCAAGAAGATGTAAAAGTGCAATACTCACGGATAGGGAATTTCCACCTTACTGACACCTTGTGTTTTCCTCCCAGGGACAGGAGGTGGGCACATGTGAAAAGGGACAAGCCAACAATAGGCAAGAAGCACAGGGTGTTTCTTCTGTTTCAAAATATCCCTCTAACTCCTCCAGTAGACTTTCATATGCTGACAGCTTCTCTATGTTCATAAATATGCATTAGATTAAATTTACCATTGGCTCCAACACAATTTCCTCTACTTGCTCTCTCTTTTTTTTTTTTTTTGGTAATCCCAAATTCAGGTGCTTAATCTGCAGTGCATTCTCCACAATTCGTTTCAACTTGCCAAACATTTACTGAGTGTCTCCCCATTCCAAGCCCCGTGCTAGGCACTGGGGGAGAAAGCTAACTAAGACATGGTCTCGTAGCAGGAGAGAGAGAGCCAGGCAATCATCTAGAATTCAGTGTGTTGTATGTGACATTCAACTGCAGCCGCCTCCTTCTGAGCAAGCAGCCACTTGGTTCCTTATGCAAAGGTCATCCAAGGTAGAAACAAAGATGCTGGCTCTCCTGAGGGAGAAGGTGATTAATTTGGGATGGAGGTTGGTGTGGGAAAAACCAAGGTGACACTGGAATTTGGACTTGAGGAGTATACGATTTCATAAGGCAGAGAGAGACGTGCTGCAAAGAATGAGAACTATTTGTGAGAACTTGGAGGTATGCCATTACCTGGAGGCTTGGGGTCGTGAGAATGACTATGAGCATCACGCATGGGGGTGTGCAGGGTCGGGGGAGGCGGGGGATGGCGTAGGCTGGGAAAGCAGGCTGGGGCTCAGACAGCCAGGTGCACCTGCACCTATTCCATGGCAAACAAGAGCCATCGATGCTTTGTAGGCACGACACTGACATCACAGACGTGTTTTTGCAAGAAAAATCAGTAACAAGGAAGGGTAGTGGCTCATAGTTGTGAGGTGCTTAAAAGCTGGACGGCCGGAGAATGAGCTACTGCAATAGTCTGGAGAGGCAGGGATGAGGGCCTGACCTGGAGCCGTGGACACGGGGAGGGAAGGAGGGAGAATCTGCTAGACCCAGCAGGACCGTGAGGGGAGCTGTCTAGGCCAGGGTGTGGAGCTTTGGTGACTGCAAAGACGACAGAGCTAGAGAAGGCTGGGGAAGCAGCAAGCTGCAGGGGAAAAGTGATTCTTTTGATCTCAATTGTGTTGAGGCTGAAATGCTCGTGAAACACCCAGAAGGAGAGGGCAGCAGGAAGTGACAGCTACAGATGTGGACGTCAGGAGAGACAGCTGGAAACATCGGTTTATATGCTATTATTGTACATTATTCATTGATTTACTATTATTGGTATATTAGGGATATTTGTCCCAAGGAGGAGGGTGGGAATTACCCTGGAAAAGAACGAGAACTAGGCGGGGCGCGGTGGCTCACGCCTGTAATCCCAGCACTCTAGGAGGCCGAGGCGGGAGGATTGCTCAAGGTCAGGAGTTTAAAACCAGCCTGAGCAAGAGCAAGACCTCGTCTCTACTTAAAATAGAAAGAAATTAATTGGCCAACTAAAAATATATACAAAAAATTAGCCAGGTATGGTGGTGCATGCCTGCAGTCTCAGCTATTCGGGAGTCTGAGGCAGGAAGATCGCCTGAGCCCAGGAGTTTGAGGTTGCTGTGAGCTAGGCTGACACCATGGCACTCTAGCCCGGGCAACAGAGTGAGACTGTCTCAATTAAAAAAAAAAAAAAAAAGAATGGGAACTAGTAGTTTGTTTATTTATTTATGTTATCCCCTCCCTGCTGAGAAATAATAGTTTAGAACTTGTTTCTGAGCCTCAGTAGAATTGAGGGAAACCCCATTTCTATCATGAATGGGGACTGCTTGAGTCACTAGGAGGGAGAAATGAGAGTCCCAGGTGGGCAGCCCAATTCAAACGCCTCCCAAATCATGGTGATGGAAACCTACCTCTCTACCATTTGAACCAGGGTGTACGGTCAAAACCAGTAATATGGCTGGTAAGAAAAGAGCAAAAGCAAGGAAGGAACCTGGGCAAAAATCATATTTTCAGGGTGGCAACAGAGAAACTAGTAAACAAAATGAAGAGGGTGCCCGAGAGAGCAGAGGGTAGAAGCATAAAAGCCAGGAGCAGAGGGAGACACCAAGTCACATGCTGTAGAACCACTGAAGAGAAGGAAGGCCAAAGAGAGGTCAGGATGCCATGGGAACCTTCTAGCAGCTTAGTAGACTAGTGAGAGCACAGCCAGACTATGGTGGGGTGGCTTATTGAGTGGGGGACAGAGAAGTTGAAGCAGCAGATGTAGATATTTTAAAGAAAACTTTGTTGGTCTAAAGAAAGCAGGAGGTGGGGTGGGTTTGAGGGAAGGCTGGATGGCGGGAAACATAAGTATTTTTGTAGCCAAAAGAGTAGGTGCCAGTGGTGAGCATGTAGCTGGACGTGAGATCATAAATGAAACAAAATCCCAGAAAAGATAGAAGTGAATGTGATTATAGGATTATAGGAAAGATGGTGTTTCCCTAACTTCTTGGAGCACAGGTAATACCTAGGGCACTTGTTAAAAATAGATTCCCCTGGGCCAGGCGAGGTGGCTCACACCTGTAATCCTAGCACTCTGGGAGGCCAAGGCGGGCAGATCGCTCAAGGTCAGGAGTTCGAAACCAGCCTGAGCAAGAGCAAGATCCCGTCTCTACTAAAAATAGACAGAAATTATCTGGACAACTAAAAATATATATAGAAAAAATTAGCCGGGCATGGTGGCACATGCCTGTAGTCCCAGCTACTTGGGAGGCTGAGGCAGGAGGATTGCTTGAGCCCAGGAGTTTGAGGTTGCTGTGAGCTAGGCTGACGCCACAGCACTCTAGCCCAGGCAACAGAG
>CAUYRT010097452.1:0-14294 GCA_963574885.1 Lepilemur ruficaudatus
AAATGATCCACAATAATTTAATGGAAAATTTACTATTTGTTATTTTCTGTGCATGTGTTATATGCAATTGTCAATATTAATTATAACAATAAGAACATCAACAAGTAAGATTTTCACGAACCAACTGCAGGATTTTGCCCAGGGGGCTACCCATCATGTAACATGTATGCTGTAGCATGGCGGTGTGAGTTGCCTATGCATCACACGGCTCCCAAGATGGAAACGTGAGTTACATAGTGCTTCATGAGGCCCCAGGCTCAAAACTAGCCGTGAGTCAAATACAACTCACATGGTAGTTAATAGGTTAAGCTGCCATAATTATTTTTTGCAAGGAAGTGTGGGGATATGACGAATGTGCCTTTTCTGCCATTTAACCACAATTTTTTGTAGCTAGAAAACAGTGACAATATTGGGTATGTAAAGTTCTGATTCCCCAGGTATTCATTTAAGCAAGTTCATCTCTCTCTTAATCCCATGCTGTGATGGAATAATATTTATGAATATGGTTCACCATGGTGTGGTACGTACTCTGCCACTGGCATGTCTTACCAGATGACTTTCTGCTTATCAAGTACCGTTTATAGACTTAACAAATTTAACTTTGTTCTCTGCAGAATGTCTACAAGAGTCCTTTTGGCCACTCTTTCCATCCCTATTACCCCTGAGCGTACCGACATTGCTCGACTTCTGGACATGGATGGCATTATAGTTGAGAAACAACGTCGTCTTGCCACATTACTAGGTCTTCAAGCTCCACCGACACGAATTGGCCTTATTAATGATATGGTTAGTATAAGTTTGAGCATTTTTATAGCTTTGGACAGAAAACTTTGGTCAAGTTTAAAAATTAGTGGTTAAATACTAGGAATTCTGATTAATCACCAGGGGTTATGATTCATGGATAGGCAACCACTGGTATAAATCAGCACTGTGTTCGGTTAAGGCAGTTCCACCCTAGTGGGTGAGCTGGGTTAAATTGGTAGGAGCTTTGATGTAGCAGGACTTGGACTAGCCCTGAGGAATACTGTGGACCACTCAGTGAGAGAAAAAGTTAGGGTGGGCAAGAAGGCTCATGACATGTTTCAGGGAGCTGCAGGAATACTAATCAAGCTGGTATGTGTGGGAAATATGAGGGAGGCTAGCAGAGAAGGCAAGGTAGGTTTAGGCCTGATTTTGGACAACTAAAGTATTTCCAACCTTTTCCTCCTCTTTATGTTATTAAAGCAGTGATGCTTAATCAGGGTTATGCAGTGAAATTTTGTGTTAAATACTTTTTAAAATTCAGGTTTCCAGATTTTACCCTACAGATGTATTACATCAGTTTCAGAGTGTAGAGCCTAAGGTTTGTGTATCTTCACAATGTTTCACTTTGTTGGAATCTTTCATTCAGTGGAAATTCATTGAGTACCTATTATGTGCTGGCATGTGATACTTAACGATGAAAGTTATATTCCAGGGAAGTTTAGATTCTAGAGAGTCTCATTCATAACAGTCCCTGGGTAGTTATTGCAGTAATCACCTCTAGCAAATTACTTTGGGATAAGGGGGAAAGAGGGACAAGTGCTAAAGGAAAGTATTAAGGAAAAATCAGTATGGCTATATATTTACAAAAGCTGGGGTTTAAATCATTAATAGTCCCTACTTTGTGAATAGAGCAATCAAAGAAATAATGGCATGTACAGCTCTCTTAGGTATTGTTAAAATGCATTACGAGGAAGCACTGTAGTCATTCTGGTAAAAGCCAGATAAAAGGCCTTCATTTTCTGGAAGAATCAACTTAGGTAAGTACTAGTAAGCTTTCTAGATAGTGACATTTTTCTCTTGTGACATTTCTCTGTTACAGTAGGGATGCAGATTCCTTTGCAGTCAACTTCTGAAGAACTTACTATAGAGCAGTATTTCTCCACTTTGTATGCCTCCAGGTGTTATCCTGTTGCCACTGCCCGCAGAGTTTAACTTTGTTCTGGACAAGTTTTTATGGGACTGATACAGGATTCAATGTAATAAAGCAACAGCAGTGTCATTAGGAAGAGGTTTATTAGCAAATGTGTTTTTAAATTTGTGTTTTTTAAAGCCGAAATGTGCCACAAAGTATAATCCATGTCTTTTGAGCCCATGTCTTTACACATCCCATTGTGATGGTAAAGGTGATTTCTTATGGTACTGATTTAGAGATCGGTGATGAGAAGCATTTGGCCAGTGCTGCCAGGACGAATTTGGGTCCTCATTGTGCACACAGAGTGTGTAGGAGTTTAAAAGAAGGGTACCGGTTGGTGTCAGATGAATGGATTAGCTGGCTGCCAGGTGGCATCTATAAATTTTAGTGAGTTCACCGTACATCTGAGGTCAATACCTGAGCTTTGGCTCTCACAACTGAATTTGAAAAAGAGTGATTACATTATCTCAGGAAAAGACTCAAATTAATGAAGTTTGTAAGAGTGATTTTTAAGTCAGAAACGCAGTTATTTATTTTAGTGAGAAATGTAATTTAGTAGATTATAAGTTTTCATATTCCCTATTTAGGGAGGGAGCCAAATGGGGAATCTAAAGTCCTTTTCTTTTCTTTTTTCTTTTCTTTCCTTCCTTTTCTTTTCTTTTCTTTTCTTTTCTTTTCTTTTCTTTTCTTTTCTTTTCTTTTTTCTTTTTCTTTCGGTCTGTCTTGCGTTCATTCGTTCCTTTCGTTCGTTCCTCTCCTTCCTCCTTTCCTTTCCCTTTTCCTTCACTCTCTCCCTTCCTCCCTCCCTCCCTCCTTCCTTCCCTTTCCTTCCTTCCTTCTTTCTTTTTTTTCTACAGGCCCATCTGCTCTGCATGGCCATTGTAATCTTTAAAAAACATAGATCAAGTCATATCACTGGCTTACTTAAAACTTGTAGATGGTCTTTTCCTCTCTCATAAGCTAGAAATCAAGTCCTGATCACAGCCTGTGAAGTTTGCAACCACCAGCTCCTGCTCCCTCCCCAAGTTCAACTCTCGAGGGTCTTCCCTTTACCCTCTGGCCCCCCTGCATGGGCCTCCCGTTCCCCCCATGTGTCAGAGGCTTTCATGCCTTGGCCTTTCTGCACGTGCTCTTCCTTGGGCCTGGAAAGTTCTTTCTTCCCTGTTCATCCAGTCCTCTGTCCCTCCCCCTGCCTTAGCCTGGACCAAGTCCCCCTTGTTGTTTAGTCCCAGAGCATCTTAAACGTCTCCGTCACAGCCCAACATACAGTTGTCACTAACTCGCTCGGTGTGTTTTGTCCTTTCTCTCCCCATAGGATGCAAGCTCCCCGAGTGCAGGGGCTGGGACTGTCCTTGTCCTTCTCCAAAGCCCCTGTGCCTAGGGCCGTCTCTGGAGCACAGTGCATATTGCACGAATATTTGCTGAGTGCGTGAAAGGAGGGGATCATGGATTTAAGTGCTAGGCTTGGTGCCCTGGGCCGGGGACATCATAATGTCAGTTCCCTTCCTTCCCCTCTCCTTCCCCTCCTGGGAGGTGAGCGTCTGGGTTCGGCGGCCAGGAGAGCATCTCTGCTTCGTGACACCCCAGGTGCCTCTTGGCTCGGTCGCCTCCTGTGAGCACTGTCTGGGGCTTGTCCACATCGACTCCGCTGAGTTCCAGCAACCAAAGACGGAGAACGTGGGCAGCTCTTGGCCAACCCATAGAAAAGAGGCTTCCTACTCATCCGAATTGACTAGTTTGAGATTATGGAATCAGCAGATGTTGGTGAGATGGAATCTTAGAGATGAACTGGCCCAATCCCTCCCGCTGTATCCGAGTCACGTATTCAAAGCCATCACTTGGCTGGGACCCCAAGCTCAGGCCAGGGCTCTCTCCATAGCCCCAGACTTTACGCTAAGGTCTCTTCATCTGTTTTCTAGAATCATTTGGACCACTTGGGCCTTTTGTGACCCCTTTTTCTAGAAAAATAAAGAAGTTCTCCTCGTGGGTGAAGGGAATCTTCACACTGTGATATTGCTGGTATTGTTCCAAATTTAGCCTTGGCTCATGCAAGCTAGAGTGAATGACTTGAGTTTTATCGGCTGGAGAATGCCCTTGGCAGCCTCAGAACGTGGCCAGTGGCCTTTAAGACCTTTTATGAACCTTAGATCCCTGATCTGGGGCCAATACAAGCTCCAGCTCAAACTTATTTTTGTCCAGATAGGAAACCCAGAGGCCACGGCGAAGGCTCCACTGCCTGGGGCCCTGTTGCTGTCGGGCTGGACGGCCCGTGGGAAGACTGGAGGCTGTGGGAACACATCAGAATCCACACCTAGTGACAAGGGGGTGCTGATTTCCAACTGTCCTCCCTGGCTGGGGAGTCACGTGGCTCTGACTGTGGAGTGTGTTATTCTACTTCTACTGCAGGGTGGGCTTGTCTGATATCCTAGAGTTCCTTTCCTGAGAAATAATGACGCCTCGCCAACTCAGGACATCTTGGGCTGTAAGCCTGACCCTTCCTGCTCTGCCTCCTTACCCTGGCTCTGGACACCCCATGCACCTTGAATGTCCACAGCAGGATCTGCGAGAGGCTGAAGACACACATGTCATTGTCCCCAGGGGTAGGGACACTGTTGGAACTATTAGACCACCGAAAGCATGTCTGCAGACACACATGAGGCAAACACACAGAGCCAGATGTCAACAAAACACTAATTGGGTGGAACAAGAGGGGTCATGTTCGGAGGCAAGACTGTCTCAGTAAATAAGCCCCCGTGAGCACAGTCTGCCAGGGCACAGTGGCTCCCATGGGGCCAGCTAGGGATCCATCTGCGTAGGAACCACGACGCACCCACCACCACCCCCCCACACACACACTCTCTCTCTCTGTCTCTCTCTCTCTTCCCCTTTCAACTTCTCTAGTTTCGAACTCTTTCCATGAGCTTCTTCAGACCTGTGGTCTCCAGATTCTAGAATGAATTCAAGCAATAGGTCTGTACTATTGCAATGAAGGCAAATCCAAACATATGAGAAGCCGTCTCGCTGTTGGCAAAACCACCTCACAGATGACTCAAATGGCCGCAGGAGAAACCGGCCATCGGGGACCCATGGGCACCCTCAAGTCCCTCTCGCCCACCTCTGTGTTTCAGTATCACAGGACAAACCTCCCGACTTTGGTTTCTCGCCAACTCATCCTCCGCGTGTGCTTGACTGCACTGACGTGTCAAAGCTCCGTGCAGCCAGACTGGGGAAATGTCCTTTTGGAGTCACTCGATTCACCGCCTGTTTGGTTGCTCTGGGCAGGAACCTGCCCTGCGGGTGCTCCTGGCTCCTGGCTGCTCCTGCCAGAAGCTTCTCCCTCAGGGCTCCCCTTAGCCCCCAGCCCCATGGCAGGGTGGAGGGTGCGTCTCAGGGTTGGCCGGGCACCCCTTTCCAGCAGCAAGGGGGACGGCACTCAGTGCTGTTTGGTGCCGGCTGTTGTCCGGCCACCTGTGTAGGCTGAAAGGGTTCAGCACGGTACCCACGGGCACCCCTGCAGCGGGCTGGCTTCTGGGGCCACTGCCCACGCACCGCGTGCACCCACCGCTACAGCGAGCATCCAGACAGCGACACAGACACACAAGGAGACCTACAGATGAGTCTGGAGGCACCAGTTCCACTAGGACTTTTTGAGCCTCCCTCATTCGAGTCATGAGCATCTTCTGATGCCTTCATTCCGCTAATACCTGACATGGGGCATTTAGGACCTTGTTCTCTTGGGCATCATATCTAGGCTTGGTTGTGGCTTGCTGAGATCAGTGTCCCTAAATATCCCTCAATAAAACCAAATAACAGCCCATCGAGTCCTTACATTTAAAAAAAAAATTGGTATCTTATCAATAGCAAATACCGAGTGATAATTAGGCACAGGGCAGCTCATTTCACCAAATTGGGGTTCAATATTTGGGTAACTACTTACTGTGCACCTGTTCTGTACCAGCACTGTTCTAGACACAGGGATGTGACAACAAATAAGATGGCAAAACCCCTGCCCATATGGAACTTAAACATCCAGTAGGAGAGGCAGGTGCTAAACACATAAATCTATCCTACTGTCTGGGAGTGATAAGCACGTAGATAGGATAGAACAGGATGGACAGGGACGCAGGGAAGCTAATTTAGATAAGTCAGGACCAGAAGGTTTCCGTCCCTCAGGAGGAGCACACTCCTTGCCCAGGGAAGTGGGAGTGCAAGTATCACTTTAGCGGAGTCTGAATCCTGGCCCTGCCTCTGTCCATGGTGTCCCCTGTCCAGTGGCTCAACTCCTCCGACCCTTGGCTTCTTTAAGTGCAGAACAGGGGACCAGAGTCCCGTCTCTCGGGGCTGTTGCTATGGACATATGTCGAAGCTCTAGCCCCCAAAGTGATTGTACTTGGAGATTTCAGGAGGTAACTTAGGTTAAAAGAGGACATAAGGGTGGGGTCCTAACTTGATAGGACCGATGGTTTTGTAAGAAGAAGAGATCTCTGTCTCTGTCTCTCTCCCCTCTCTCGCCACCATGTGAGGACACAGTGAGAAGGTGGCCATCTACAAGCCAGGAAGAGAGCCTCGCCAGAAACCCATCAGTGGACACTTCGATCATGGACTCTTGGCCTCCAGAACTGTGAGAAAATAAATGTGTGTTGTTTAAGCTTGCCAGACTCTGGCGTTTTGCTAGGGTGGATATGGAGAGGAACTGACAGGGCAACTGAGGTGCAGCACATGGTGCGGCCACAGCTCAGTGAGGGACGCGTGTCACTCCTCGCCCACCATTTGAAGGATTTTCGTGGTGCCTTTCTTCCAAGGTACTCTCCAGGGACTCTGTAAATATGGAATCCTTGCATTTCTTAACAATGACAATGACCAGGAACAGCCAGACATGGAACTGGGAGGGTGGTTAGAAAGAGAAGATTCACAGAGAAAACCGACAACCTCACACCACACAACACACGCACAGGAGGAATACTGACGCAGGAAGACAGACCGTGGGACGGCAGAGGACTGAACTCTGTCTCCCGTGTGTGATATTCCCTTAAGCCTCGATTTTCCCCTAAGACAAGCTTACCCCCAATAGCCCCATCTCCACAGAGCTTAAATAGTAATACTGTTGTGCATTATATTAATGTATATTTTACTGAAGGTCTCAGAGGTTTTGGCCTCTCCGAACGGAGTTAGGCAGGCATTGTGGAAGCTCGCAGTTGACCTTCCAAAATACGATCTATCTGAAAATAAGCAGACAGGGTGGTGGGGAAAGATCGTGCCTACCTTCCCCTCACCAAAGAGGCCCCGAGGCACGGCCAGCCTGGGTGCAAACCCTCTGGCTCTGCTAATTCAGGAGGGCTGAGTCTGGTCACTCCTCGTGGGGAAGATTAACAAGGGAATCCTTGGCAACCATGAGAAATGACACTCATGACTCAGAAAATGGCTCTGTCTTGACGGGGCATGAACTGTGTTGTTTACTAAGTGATCTTTTGGCTCATTTTTCTTCCAGCCGGGAGTGGAATTCAATAATCCTAAGCCATTCCCAAATTTTAGATGCAAATTTTAAATGCGTTTTCCAGGTTCCAACTTTTCAAAGGGGAAAATATCTGTGGAGCCCAACTCATACATACTGTAACTCTATCGATTTATGTTGTTCTCTTGTTCGTTGCCTGGTTGCAACTGAACCTGAGTTCAGGTCTCTGCGTTTCTGGCGCTTATAAGACTGCAGTTGGCGTGTCACACTTAAGTCATTTTTCTTTAGTTATCTGAGTGTTGTAATCGGACAGTGTATTTGTGAATAAACTTCAGTAAATCCATTAGCATTCTAGGAAGCTTTGATTCATTGACCTACCTCTAATGTAGGCAAATGCTGCCAGAGAGTTGCTAACAATAACTCCATCTTTCCTCAGAACCCTCGATTCGTTTGGGTCGAAGTTTATACCTGTTTCATAAAAAATGCAAGACCAATTAATCACAGCTGTTCACAGTACGCCTGTCCTAAGAGACCCCTGCTGCTCCTAACCCGGGACTGCCAGAATAATTAAACGTCACAGAAATCAAACAAATGGGCCTCTGACTACTTTATGGAAGACTAAGCCAGAAAGAGCGCTTAGCAAGCAGTCCCTGAAAATAGTATTAATAAATTATTAAAGGGATTAGAAATTTTAAAAAGTGTTGGTTCCAACTTAAGGAGTGGCTCATCCACTCCACTGCAGAAGGGAACAAATGTTTTTTCCCGTCTTGAAGGCAGTGGCATTCATCGTGCCTCTTGGAGGCTTAATAACGTCTCGCTTTTACCATGGAGTTGCTGTCTGCTCTGCTGACTGGAGATAAGACAAACCTGGAGTCATGGAGGGAGGTTGTGTGAGGTTACTTTTTTGCAAATCACAGCAACATGTGAGGCATGTCTGCTTTCAGATGCCTGGTCGCTCGCCTGGGGTGGGGCTCAGTGAGCCCGTGGTGGGGCAGCCTGGACACAGGACAAAACTCTCACCACCCAAAGCCAAACATCCTAGATGCTCAACTTGGTCTCTGCAGTTTCTATCAGGAACCCTGTGGGTGTGAACCCCATTCTAGACTTGATAATAAAGTCATAATTCTCACCCCCTGCCCTCCATTTACAAAAGTTGAAACTGTGTACGGAGACCTGCAGGTCCAAGCTGGCTCCGGCCCACCCGGGTTCCTGGCAGGATCATCTTTGCAACAAGCTCATTGTATAATCCAGAAACCCCAGATTTATTTCCGAGCAGCTCTCCCTTTCAAAGTGATTTTTCTTTTAGGAAGTGAGGGGACAGAGGGGAGGTTTATTCTACTTCCGATTTATAAAATCAAAACAAAACAAAATGGTGCCACCACCGGCTGTATCACTGTCACCACCAGGACCAGGGGCTCAAACACACCTCGTTTCCAAGCTGTGCCCAACTGTGGTCACTCGGGGGCTGTTTACCTTTACTTAGAGAGAAATGTGAGTAGTAAGCCATAAAAATTACCATATTCACCATCTTTCTGCTTCAAAGAAGGTTTTAGATTAGCAATGGCTGGATCAATCGCTGTGAGTATGTTCTTGGGAACTAAAAGCCAAAAAGAAATATTTTAAATACTTGGCATATTGAAAAAAGCTGTGCACTTAATATATTTATAAAGTGCAATGTAGATGAGATTTAAAAAATCACTTTCAGATCAGTACAAGAATCACTCTGCCTGTTAGATACACATACACACACACAGTGGTACCTGTGTGGTCATCAAATGTCCCAGAGAGGTGAAATTTTAGGCCCATTTTACAATATTAAAATAAATAACAATGTGGAGAATAAATAAACAAGATACGGTATATCCATCCCATAGAATATAAGGTAGGAATAAAAAAGAATTAAGTACTGGCACACGCTACAACAGGGATACTCAGCCAAAGAAGTCAGCCACGAAAAAACATCCAGTGTATAATTCCATTTATACCAAATATCCAGAAAACACAAATCTAGAGACACAAAGTAGATCAGTGGTTACCTGGGCCCAGTGGGGTATGGGGAGTGATAGCACATGGGCACGAGGGAACTTTTGGGGTTCGTGGAAATGCGTTAAGATTGGAGTGTGGTGATGGTTGCACAACTCTAAATTTACTAAAAATCACTGAATTGTATTCACTAAAAATAAGTGAAATTTTAAGGTACATAACACCTCAGTAAAGCCCGTAACTATGAACATGAGCACTTGGTAAAGCTGAATGACTGTGACCAACTCAAATCTACCACTGACCTCTGCCCAGCTCTGAGCAATCTGTCCCTTTGCTCCCATAATAAACCTAAGGAGAATTCCAAGACTATGCTAGAGTGATTTGCTAAATATTATCAGAAAGGACCATAGAAAGATGAGGACAGGATGGCAGTGCGATCCACTCCTTCGGAAGGTGGTTTAAGATTCTGCCAAACTGATCCTAAGAATAAGCCATGGGACGTCAGGATCCCGGGCAGAGCAGCCTGCGGGCGACAGCGCCTGCTGAATCAGAGGGCACGGCAGCGAGAAATCTGCAGGTGGAGCTCACGACCGCAGGGGGGCTGGGAGAAGGGAGAGAAACCAAATATTCTTGCTGCAGAAAAGTGCTTATTTTTTTTTTTTTTAAAGTGCTTATTTTTGTTTGTTCTTTAGCCCAGCGGAGATCGGGCAGAAGTGGCAACAGGAAATAGAGGGGAAGCCAATACAAACTGTGCAAGTTCCACTGCACTGCTTTTTCAAAAAGAACTGCCAAGACATCTTTGGCAGCAAGAAAACCTCATTTCCTTTCTCAGAGTGCTTAACTACATTCTTCTGGGATGTCCCAGGATCAGCAAGCACAGAACATTCCTAGATCGTGAATTTTTCGTGAACAGGAGGCCCCGGGCGCCTTTGTGCCCATCGACAGCGAGGGTGACTTTCCAGGGAGGCACAGTGAAGATGCTGGAGGTGGCTGAAGCTGTCCAGGGCCCCCGAGGGATGCCCCCTGGCTGGCCATGGGCCACACCTCTCATCCCAGGCCCGCGGCAGGGCCCCAGAGAGCTGAGCTGTGCTGCTACAAAACGCTTTCCAATGAAATAGCCTTGTGCTCATTTCTGGGCCCTGAGAAGGACACCCCTGATTCCCTGGCCGCAGTAAGTCCAGGAAGTGTCACCTCGCCCTGCCAGGAGTGGCACCCCTTTCTCATGCCCGTCTCTTGGCTTGTTCTCAAAGTACAGCCAGAGAAGGGCCTTGGTGCTCTGCGAATGCCAGTTTGAGGTAGAGTCAGAATTTTATAGAGGAGCTGAGAGAGGGGTAGGGCATTCCAGGATGGGCTTTGCGGAATGACCAGACACTCCAAAGGATAAATGGCCAGGGTATGAATCAGGCCACCGCAGGAAACCTGCCCATCCTCTATGTGAAAGTGACTCTGACATTGGGAGGATCAACAGGTGTCAACGTATCTGTCAGATTCTTGCATCTCCTTGCTTCAAACTGGTTCAGGGCAAAGATGGGGAGGGGGTGTGATTACCACCCCTCAAACCCACCCCTCTCCACTTTAGGCACATTCGTGAAAACACTAGCAAACCGCTCTCCGTGCAGCCCCCGATATGTGCCAGGCCCCGGTCTCAGAAGTTTAAACGGTGCATCTCGAACAATCCTAGTGGCCTGGTGCGGATGTGTGTCATTCCCACTCCTGCACGGGGGAAACTGAAGCTTGGAGATGCGCCTTTCACCTAGGAAGAGGCAAAGCTTCAACTCGGGGTGTGGCTTACACTCACCCTTTCCATGAAGCTATGCTGTCCGTGGAACATTTGGCCTTTGGGAACTGGATAAAGATGATTTTAAAGAACTATCAAGACGGCAAAGTGACTCCCACTAAGGCAGTGCCTCGTGAGTCTAAGTAGGTGAAAGCAGAGCTGACCGTTCTAAAGGACCCGAATGCTTTGCTAAATTTGGCATGGCCCCCGCCTTGATTTATTTATCTGTTTTTTGCCAAACAAATCTGTGTAAAGCCTGGGTCAGTGCAAACATTGGAAAAGAACCTCCACAGATTGGATTTTGGATCCAAAATAATTCTTCACATCAGTGACAAAAATCATCTCTGCTTAGCTGTTTCTCCTCCTCGGTAGGTGCCCAGATGGCACAGCTACCTCCAAATCCTACGCCACCATCCTTCTTGTCCCCACCCTCTGGGAGATGCCGTGCTGGCCCCAGGAAATTGTCAGGGCGGGGATGCTGGCTGTGCCTCTGTGTTGGTGACGCTCAAGGACCAGTGGCTGTGGGCTTGGGGCAGAGCCCTCTCTGCAGAGAGGAGGGTGAGAGCTGGCTGAATTCCCCAGGTCTGCCGTCCCCTGTGAGGAGGAAAGTGGAAAATCTGGCATTTCCAGAAAGTTTAGCTGATGGTGAACCTTTAGTAGTACATGAAAGAAGACTCGAGTGACGCATATCCAAACCCAAAGAGTGGCCAGATGCTGTGCTCTGAGCGCCCTGACACCAGCCAGACTTGCTGCCCACAGTTAGAAAAGCAAAGCCCCAGCCCGAATCCCTCCTCTGAGGCTAGTCCATGATGCTGAAATTCTCTTCTCAGCCTAAAAGCAGTGGTGGTGTGGGAGAAGGCAGAACCGTGATTCAACGAAGCTCTATAAAATAGGAAAGAGTGATCTTTTTAAAAATGCAAACTGATGCGTCTCCTAAGAAAACCTTTCAATGGCTCCACGTCACCCTTGGACACAAGCCAAGCCTCGGTGCCCATCCTAGGTCCCTGTGGTCTCTCGGAACTCACCTCCCAGACTCTGCATAGGCTCTTGCTTCTGCCCTCCCGTCCGCCCCACTTCCACATTGCCGGCCCCACATACCCAGCAGGTCTCCCTTGCCTCAGATGTCCCCTCCTCTGGGAAACCCTCCTGGTCCCCGAGTTCCCCAGGGCCCCTTTCATGGCCCCCCAGGACGGGATTCACCTCCTTCTATCCTGTAGCCTGTGAGGGCAGGGGCCCTACTGCTCACACAGTTTCCCTAGCCGCCACCTCCATGCCTGGCTTATAGCTGGTACTCAATTAACACATGTGGCATGAATTAAGGCCACAAGACAACAGCATCCCCCGTCACCCTGTCCCTTTATGGCCTAAGAACAGCTGGTGGGTGGGTTCAACTGCTGAGTTGTCCACAGTCTGATTAAGACCAACGTCCTTCTGAGAGGCAGATGCTTATTTCCTTCTTTCCTCCAGAGTATCCTAGCTGGCTGTGCAATAAGGGCAAGTGGTGGCTGAGGCACCCCTGCTCCCACCCCACCGCCAGCCCAGCCCAGCCTGGGTCATTGTGGAGATGGTGGCATGTGTTTCTGTAGAGATGAAGCTCCCCACAACAGGGCCCACTTGTCATGGTTCAGCACTTGTCCCTGACAGGCCACTCCATCCCCATGGGGTAGGGTATCCGTATGTCAGCAGAGCAGGCTCGCTGGGTGAATAGCAATGCCTGGTTGGATGCAAAGGTTAGAAGCACAACATTGGAAGAGATACCTAAGGTCTTCCCTGGCCTTATTTAAGAATATTTTAATTTGGGTGGGAGGGTTAGCTGGGCTCCCCCTGACAACTATGTTTATAGTCCCATTGTGTGGTCTCTGGCCAGGGCTGATCAAAGGAGGCAGTTACCTGACCCCAGCCCAGCCGGTGAACTATCTTTCCGTCAACAATGTGCAATCAGGAAGGAAAGACTGCAAGTCTTCGTGCTGGTGGGACCGTAACATTAAATACTATCCAGGGCCGTGGGGTGGCCGTATTGCCTCCTGCCCGGGCTCAGGGGAGGCTTCTGCCATGGGAGGGGCCGGGGGATGGAACAAGGAAGCAGAGAGCGAGGATGAGAGAGAATAAGGAAGTGAGAACGGAAAGAGACATGGGACACATACTCCCAGGGCCCTGCAGTTTGGGTTTCTGCCCCCACCCCACCCCACCCCCCGTGAGGCCTCCCCATCCCCTTACAGCTTAAAGCAGATCAACTCGGTTTCTTCACTCGCATCCCGGGTCCTAACGGAGGCAGGTTCACTTAGAAACCAACTACTGGCCTCCTCTGGAATCTCCTTATCAACTTCCACATCAGTTGGGAGAATTGAAAAAAAAAGTAAAATCCCCCATGCGTGTTTGGTGATCTACAAAATGTGCGGACACCGCAGATCATTGTTCGATGACTCAGATTTCACCTAAGGGCCATCTGGTGGGGTGGGGGATGTTTTTAAAACGTCAGCTACTGAGAAAGTGATTAGAAGGTGTCTGTCTGGAGGGGTGCGGGGATACCACCTGCCTCACAGTAGAGTCACCCCCTCCCTTTGAATAGCCCCTGGGGACCACACTGATGGCCAAGGGACACTGCCACGGGGAGAGGAGGACACTCAACTCTCCTGCTTCCTTTCCAGTGTTTTCTCTCCATCTCGCAGCCCCTCTTGTCCTCACGTCGCTGGAAACCCCTCAACTCTAGCCCTCCCTGCATCCTTTGTGATTGCCCTAGAGGAAGCCCCTTCTCCACGCGGCCCTGGAGGGAGCCACACAGCTGGGTGGGCCAGTTGTCTCTGAGAACCCTGCCCCTTCCCTGGCACAGGTTGGTGTCACCACCACACCCAGCGACGTGGCCACTGTGGTTTCTCAAGTCGGCCTCCCTCCGCCCCGCACGCGCGTCACGCCTCCTGTCCTGTCCACAAACCCTCTCCCCCATGCCTGCAGCTGAGGTCCTCACTCCCACTGTTTCTGAGAAGACAGAGGCCGTGCGATAGGAGCTCCAAGACCTCTGTCCATCCGTCCCCACAGCCCTCCGCCCCCCTGTTATAAGAAAGGAAACACCCCTCCCTCCTATCAAAGGTCAACCTCACCCTCTCTGCTTCTCCGGGACCCCAATTCTTCCAGCACACCTGGTCTCT